>CABFPE010000247.1:926659-943206 GCA_900660155.1 Hofstenia miamia
TATATATATATATATATATATATATGCATTAAAGTAACATAGTTCAGGACCTACTAGTAGGTCTAAAGGGTGTTGTGAGTTACCTCCAATAAATTGTGTAGTATCCAAAATTATTTTCTTTCTGTTGTACGAAGGTTTTTCAAATGGAAATATAAAGTATTTTCTATTTAAATTTTCTTAAGAATGATATGATATATTATTAAAACAATTTAGTATAATAAAACTTTGTGCTGCTAAATCAGTCTCCCTAACTTAGGCATAGTAATATTGGCAGAGTCAACACTAAAAGCGAATCAAATTCCTACAAAAATGGAGTTTTTGAATAGCATTAAATATATTATATATGAAATTTAATGTTGTTGAGCATGCTGAAAAGCAATCTAAGAGAATCAAACACAAATATTTCTGCAATAAGTACCTTGCAATCATAAATCATATCATGAATTTAAAAATACTTTTTCGAGCTTGAGTTTTACAGTTACGAGAAGGATTGAGCGAAACTTCGAAAACTATCTTGTCTAATCCTGATTTAATGGTTTGTCATAAAAATACTCTCCAAGTTGCTATGAAAGAGTTTAAAATATTTTTAAGTAAATCAGTCATTTTATATAGTGTTGGTAACCGTTCAATACAATAAGATTTAGGGTTGAAAAAAGGATTGTAATTAGATGTCAATCGAATAATGCTATTCTAAAAATGCATACAGAATATATGGAAATTTGAAGCCATCAAGTGTCACCGAATGAATATAGTTGCAATCAATTATCTGAGTTACCATTAAATAATCTGAAAATTTTGCAACTTATATGTAAATTATTTTCTTAAAATTTTGAATCAGAAAAATCTAACTTTCAAAACAAATATATCATATCATAAGTATATCACATCCTCACACCGTTTCAGATAATACATGGCTTGAATATAACTACGTGTATCATGAACTAATTATTAATTACATCAAATGCTATTCCAATAGAGCTATTTGAATATAAATAGAGAGATTTTAAGTTCAAAAATATTATTACGTTATTTCAAGAAATTAATGAAATTGCTATTACCTAAGTTTAGATTTGTATTGTACTTCTGTAAATTAACAGTATTTTGAGTGCATATCAGTGTTATTCATTGAAATGTTTGCACTCAAATATGTTCTTCTTTTCAGTTCTATTCATTATACAGGCCCCGCGCATGTTTGTTCTTGAAGAATGTAGATAAAATCTATAAAATATTTCCCTGTCACAGCGGCGTGCACAAAAGGGACATAGTGGAATCTCCACCCTGAGGCCTTTCAAAATTGATTTTGATCGGCTTGTCCGGTTTGTATTGCCAATACAAAATATTGCAATAAATATACTGAAAGAGATTTATTTGCACTAAATTTCATCACTATAATATTTCAATATATTGCATCATTATTTTCTTAAAATATTCACTTTATCATTGGTTATCAGAATATCTAGTTTTTTGTTTTCTGAGTATCTAAGCTATAATCCAGTCAAGTTTCGCTGCTTGGTTTAAAACTGTAAAAAAATTCCTGTCGCAATAGAGTTAAGCGTAATTCAATTTGAAATACATAAAATAATTTACCAATATTCAAAGAAAAGTCGAGCATTGAAATTACATAACATTCCAAAAAACACTATAAAATTCAAAAACATACTATGACTACTACAATAATGATTAAATAGTATTTTCCCAATGTAAAATGTTTTTGATATGTACAAGTGACCCTTAGTATGGAAATAAGCGGATGCTAGACTTAGGCTTCCATACTCAAACATACCTTCAATAATTTTGAATAGCTTACATCACTTAAAGCAGGATAATAAAGTTCTAAAAATTGATATTAAAGTGTCAAAATAGTTTGCAGCAAGATCGCAAATTAGACTTGGGGAAAAGTGGTTTTCTCATGTTAAAATAAGGAGTTTTCAATGTATCAAAAAATCGCAATATCTTGCAATATTATGTTGCTAGCAAATTTGTATAGAAATATTTTTTGTATTGAAATATTATTGAAATACATCATTGCAAGGCCTTGCCTAATGGTAGAGCAAAAAGATAAATGTGTGAAGCACTTCAACTTTGGAAGGTATTTGAAACTCGCAAAGCTCTAAACATAACAAAACAAACATAAATCTGTTGTCAAGATTTGAATTGCCTTCACTGGGTGCGTTCGCGATCGCAAACCGGCACAACTGAACAGTTGGCTTTCAGTTGTCAACGTATTCGCGATAGCATTCCGTTGTTTACCAACCTATTCGCGCAATCCACCGGTTTTGCACTCAGCGTCAACTGGAGCATTCGCGCAATCCACCGGTTTGCAAAATCAGTGTGCACGAAATGCCAACTGATTCGCTTTCTAGTTGGGTTTGGCTGAAATCAATTAAATTTTATAAAAAGTCAAAAATTGAAGAATTATTTGATATATATAAATTTATAACACCCCATCTATTTGCATAACCTTGAATAATTAGCTAAGGAAACAGAAAATTTCAATTTTAACGAGGGATTGGTGTAATAATACATTTTTAAAAATATAAATATATCAATCTGTTTTTTATCTAACATATCATGATATTTTTGATATTTCTGATATTTTAATAGTACAGTAATATAGATGTTCGTAAAATTTGTATTTTTTCAAAGTAACCTATAGATTTGAGTTTGGCTGCTGTATTTTTTGGTTAATAACATTGTTTTGTACTCCTCTAAAAAGATTTGTCAACGAGCCGAGCTTGGAGCACAGTCGTTGATATACAACGAGCCCAAAACGAATCTATTTTAGGCAAAGCAAATTTATAGTCTGCTTTTAAATTTGATTATGCAGATTCTTCTTATTTTTTCATTCAGTATGCCTTTCTTACAATCTTATTTAAGAAATGTTTATTAAACAATAGGAAGGGCTATGTATAAAAAATTCTTTGAGCCCAATATTTTTAAAAAATATTCAATGATTTTATGTACGAGCCGAGCCGAACCTAATTAATTAATTTTAATACAAACTTCGAGTTTTCATTGAAGTAGCATTGTAAAACACGTACCAAAGTGTACAGTTCCGGGTTATATTTACCAGAGATCGAGTATTTATTATAAATTGGATTAAAGTGATATTGGTATGCAAAAAAAACTATATAGGTGCTAAATACTAATCTTTAGGTAAAATCGTCTTAGTAATAGGCGAATAAGAAACGAGCTTGTTAATAAGCAACATTTGATTGGATAAGAGTAAATTAGGTTGACTACCGCTGCCACCGCGAATGTAGTGTGCATGAAATTTAATTGTTAAATAAACAAACCCTTCCGCTGTTTACAGTTGGCTTTCAGTGGGCACTGAAAATGCAAACCGGTGGATGCGCGAATGCTCTAGTTGACACTTAGTGCAAAACCGGTGCGCTGCGCGAACGCACCCACTGTGGATATCTTATTCTGTTGGCATCTTGTCAACTGTCATTTGTGCTAAGAAGTACAACAGGTGATCATTAAGAGACTTCGTTTGCAAAAGTAATGTTTACTTGCTCTAAATTCTTGTTGTAACTGCTAATAAACAAATATTTTTATTTATATAGTATGATTGCTAAATTTTATCGACATTGAATTTGGCAACTGTTTATATAATGTGCAGTAATTACTTAAAGAAGCAGAACATTTTTGTTACACATCAACCGAACAAACACATTGTTAGCCCAAATAAGCGAAAGAACAAAGATATTCATCTCTCTTCAAAATTATGGAATGCAAAATTTTATTATGTTGATTCCAATATTCAAATCACAAAATCATGAGCAATTGATTGTAGCGTCAAGCCCTTAAAAATCAGGGAGGTCGAAGTTTGATTTTATCTGAGTTCTTTCATGTGCAGAAGGGAATTACTGTAATGCTAGTGCACGTGTAAGGAATTGAGCATCCCTAACCTTAAGCAGTCTATGAAATTTTTAAAATTTTTGTCTTTCAAAAAAAAATGTTGATAACCCCCAATCAAATAAATATGTGCAAAATCAGAAGGAACCACAGTCTCATTAAGTGGAGCATATGTTGTATAAACTTTGTGTGTTATTTGAAGACGTCAATTTTCTCATAGATCTTAAGTGTGCATATTTGGGTGAGGTATTAATTATATGTAAGGGTAAGATGTCCGACAAAACTTGTCTGACAGGAATTGATCGTAGAGGCTTTGGTAGGCGATAATGAAACTTCAATATTTAGCATTTGATTCTATCACAAATTTATTAACTTAGCGAATTTTATTCCCACGAAACTAAATTTATATTTCTCACTTTAGTAAATGAACCTAATTTCGTCCATCGTCCAAATATGAAAAAATGCAATATTTTTCCTTGATGTTACACTTAGAAAAAATTTTTATTTTTCAAAAAATTATGTTGTTGTACACGTACATTTTGGGAAGCATTTTTTAAGCATTTATTGGTATTTTCTGGCTTTGCTGAAACAGCTCAAAATTTCAATTTGCAGCCAATAGCTTGTAGTTGAATAATGAATAATTCAATCATAATTAAAATTCTAGTGATATATTGCTGTGCAATCTTATTTGTGAGTTACTAACATAATAATCTGAAAAACTTTGTTTTTCAAAAAACAGGGAGCTTAGACCCCCTTAACCATTCCATGTTTGACTCCACTAACAATGGATAACTTTTTAGAATCTCTATATTAATATTTAACTTTGCTTTTATCCCAAAATGATAATTTGGTTATCAATTGATGAAACCTTACACCCTTTTAGTGCTTATAAAGATGAAGCCTACTTAAAAGGGTTGTTGCATACATGAGAACTAATACATAATTTAAAAGAGTTAGGTCAATTGAGTTCGAACAATTTTAGTTACATCTGGAATAATCATTTCCAGTGTGTTTTAAATATTTGACTACAACAGAATCAATAAAAAATATTTACACATGAAAAGTAAGTTTGAAAAATTTCCATTTTCCTGAAATACGAAATTTTTACTGTTCACTTCAAGACAGTACATGATAACTAATGATGTAGAGCTGGGCGCCAGCCAGCTGGGCCGCAGCCGGAAAATTTAGACGGCCGAGCCGATCGATAGTTAAACATGCTAAAACTATGTCAAGAGATACAAAATGTGTCATAAAAAGGAAACCGCATTTAATGTCGTTTATGTGGTAGTGACGTTAACATTGATTACGTTATGTCTTATTAACCAGATTGCCTGTAAGCGCATGATGAACTTTTTTGCAGATAGATAGTTTCACAATACTGCTTGCATCATGTACGGTTTTTGCAGGACTGTAGGCCTTATAGGGTTTCTATATGGAATATTATGCAGTCTAATCCAGTTCTATAGATGTCGCTCAGCCGGATGCGCCGCTGCCGCCGCCGACCTTTTTGAGTCTGCGTCGCCAATAGTAGTCGGCTGACGGCGGCGCCCACCTCTATAATGATGCTTAGAAACTTCCCCGATCAAATGATCACAGGTTAGATTAACATTGAGTGCTATATGCTGAGATAAGATAAAAATTTCAACATGTTTACAAACAATTACTTTGCAAAGTCAATATTAATACACTGCTATCTATCCTAGAACTTCTCAAACTGGCCCTGTTTAACACACCTACCAATATAATATAAACACTTGGACAGTTATCTGAAGTAAACAACGCTAAAACAACAACAGTTGACTCTGAAAGCACGCAACTTTTGACGTACTTGTTAGAAATTTCATATTAACCTTTATCGGTCAAAGCCGATTTCATTTTACTTGTAAATTTAGCATTCTTAAGTATTGATTCTGCAATTCCACAATTTTTAAAATATAATATGTGTAAATGTAGAGTCTTTTTAGAAATTATTGCATTTCTTCAGTTTCCGTTTTCGATCACGGTTTGTTTGTTTCACTGTTCAATTAGCACTGCACAAAGTTTTGCATACATGATTACCTTGAAAAACCCTGCATATATTCAGTTGCGTACGCAGGCGTCATGGACATGGGCCATGGTGGAATCCAAAGATAAACTTAAAAAAACTGGAAATAAGTGCTCAGAAGTCTATTGTGGCTTCTGACTAAAAAAAAACTCCGCTTTTAGAAACACTTATAGGTCACTAATTTTTTTACTTCACATATATACATGTATGTATATGTTAGAAAGTTATGCCAAATATGCAATTTATGTTTTTCAATGCTTCATAGTATGTTCGAAAAGGGCTACTAATGCTTTTCTAAAATACTAATCAGTCCATTTACATTTAAACTATTCTACCAGACTTGTCCATGGATCTCAAATCCATAGATCTGGAATGATTTGAAAATGCGATTCATTTATATCGTAGATATTTTATAGATGCAAAATTTTAGTTCAATAATAGGGTTAACTAGAGTAATTAGAGGCCATTGCTGCTAAATTGGATGCAGGAGACATTAGTATTGACAATAATGCCGTCGGAATTATCTTTGCATATGAAGATATGTTGTAAATCTTTTAAGGTTATCTATCATAGGGATCAACAGAATTCGTGTTGGATAAAGGTACGGCATTTCATGCAAGATAAAACATGTAGCATTTAACAAACTACTGATAATAAATTCAGTATTGAGCTCTCCATTTCTTTTTGGAAATATAACACCACGATATTAATATACTAGAACATATCAAATTAAAACGTAAATGTTTTCATTGTACAAAAACATGTAGTTATTCTTAGATTTTATCAGAGTCTCTGCATTTTACTATCGAAAATAACGCGGTGTTGGGGTTGATATGGCATACATCCGAGCACACCAACTTTGTTGTTTTTTCTTACCCATGCTATAATACAACTGCAATTCTTTTACGACATTCTAGTTTTTTAGTAATCCGTGAATTGCTCTAAATCGAAGGGATCGATCCATGAGAATTCCATGAATCTAGAATGGGTCTGAATCCACAAATTTGATCCCTGGACAAGTAGTGTCATTCAAGTTTGAAAGCTAAGAGGCCGCTTGATAAATAATCACATTCCATTTCAAGTTGCAGAAACTCTAAAGTTCAAGAACTCTAATATTAATAGGCAGACAACCTTGAATTTGACCCTACATGAAAAGTGACCTACTCTCAAATAGGGCCGTCTAATCATTCTAAATACGTATGTTATTAACAAGGTATAGATTAACTCAGCGTGATGAGCCATCTATGCTCAGTGGCGGCGCGAGTGGGAGACAGAGAGGCCAGTTGCTCCTTAATATAATTTTTTTTCTGAAAATAACCCCTAGATTTTATTATTTAAACATTAAACGTACTTTTATTTAGTCATTTTGCTGGGTAATAAATGTAACTTGCCCCCTAGCCAAAATTCAATGCAATCAGCAAGAATAGAATTTAATCGTTTTCAAAATTGCATAGTGATAAAACCGGTGCACCGACTTGGACCGACATAATTGCTCAAACATCTTTTTTTACTTGCAATGTCATCAAATTATCAGAAATAGAGAGTAGAAATATGCCCAAATTTCACCAGTAGGAACCCAAAACTTTGTTATTACTCGGAGAAATTAGTCACGACAAATGATGTTCGCCTTGATGAGCAATCATAATTATAATCATCATCGTCATCATCTGCTTAATTTTCATTCGACGAAATCACGAGTGGACTCTTTTTTAATCCAATCGGAGTTCAGCAATCAGATCAGAATGTATTTGACACAAACAACGTTGCCACGGAAGAATGATCCTCTGGTATTGTGAAGAAGATACAATTCTTCGCTTCCGTTGTTACACAAACTCGCAAGACTTTCTCTGAATACTCGCAACTGGTGTGCCCAGTGAAGAACTGTGATCAGACGATGGGAACATTACCTCGCATGCGAGTCAAAGACTCACTTCAGAAAATAATTTGAGAATTTTATTATTTCTACATGTAAATTTGCAATAAATTACAGTAGCATCTAACCGATTTTTGCACTGTAATACGATCCAAAGATAGAAATTGACCTGAAGTCCAATTTATATGAAAAACAGCCGCATTGCCCATTCCTTACTACAAGTAGACTATTTCGAAATACATATGTTACTGCGAATTAAACCCATGTTGATAAAATAGTACTACAATTGCGTTTAAAAATCGATCGAAAATTCGTCAAAATTTAGTGAAAAATATTCCTGACAATTTTTGTAATCTTTCAGCAATAACAAGCCATTCCTCCATAAAAAATCATACAATATGTTAAATGAAGATCTAATAAACTTGACGTTGTGGTAAAAGAAAATAAGTGAGATTCGAAAAGAATTTTGAATAAATTAAAATAAATCAAAAATTGCATCTTACAAATAGACAACAAAAATATTAAGATATCCGCCCGGAAACATTAAAAAATATCAGAGAGACTTGGAGATCTGTTCGTAGGTCTCGTTCACGCGGGTGCTTTGTCGCGTAACTTTCTTGCTTGGGAATGATTTTGTTTAGGAAGTGAACATTTTACTTGAATAATTTTTGTAGAGTGTTGCATTTCTTGAAACAACATCGGCACTAATATAACAAAATTTGGCCTCCAAAGATCTCTCTGTGATGGCCGTAAGTTCATGATTTTAAATATGTTAGAATGTTCCTCTTTAAAAAGCTTGAGGCTCAATCACTTTTATAAGAACCAGTAATCACAATAATCTTTAAATTCAATGCTTCCACCAGTTAATAATAATTCAAGAAGAGATAAATATATCCAATTTATTCAATTGAAAACTTAAGAGGGGCACTTGCCCCCACCCTTCGTTGCACCCCTGTCCAACCCCGATAACTGAAGCCAATAGACCTTAAAATTCCGCAGTTTTGCAAATACATGCAGTGCCAAATTACAGATGAATAGATAACACAAGCAAGGTATATGTCGCCGAGGAGGTGGACATTTGTCCGGACAGTAAAAGGAGGGTCTAAGCTTGGGTCAAAGAATGGGAAAAATATGTGCTGAAATGTCAAAAACTTACCATTTTGCAATAGTGCGTGCAAATCAACTGAAATGCAGATGCAGTGAATGCTATATAATTTATAACCATTGTGCTGAAAATCTAATTTTGCATTTTGAAATTATACATTAACTGTATTTACCTGCTATGATATCGTGTTGAAGTTTCAGAAAGGTGTATTTTCGTGCCCATTTGATAATTGGTAAGCGGGATTTCGGATCCAACAAACTCTTAGCACCTTCAATTATAGAAGTATCTGAGTTTCTGTTGCGATCATTGAGAAAGTCCTCCAACTCTTTCGATGTCCTGTAAAACAGTCTAAGTCTACATGCTTACTCGTATATAAATTGCAACTTTAGTTGATTTAAATGGTGTCAATTACTGAATTATTAAAATTTGGTGAATTCAACACAAACATCAAATTAAATATTTTGTTTATTCGATTTAATAGTTGACCAACGCCATTAAAATTTACTTCAAGTATGTTTGATGTTATATAAACAAAGTTGATAGATAAGTAATTTGCCATATTTCTTTCTGTCTTTTAGCTCCAATTTTATAGACATGTAAACAAAGAATATTCAACACTTCTTTCAGATATCAATAACGTATTTGTTGAGACAACGGGTGAAGACAAACACAAACGTGATTTATAGAATAGATTACAGATGATTCTCTACTTTAATTCTAGCTTTAACTTCATTACAATTAAATCTTTATATTATGCATGCATATATAAAAAAAGGTATAATCCCATATAAACCAGACTTGTTGTGTATCAAAAAATTTGAGTCCGCAATCAACCTACAGTAATTTTCGAAGAATCTAATCTATACAAGAATGCGTTTTTACAAACCTGATTAAATTAGGGATTTATAAACAAAAAAAATGAATCTCGGTGTAGGTGGGATTTCTTTGAAAATCTTAAAAAATATATTTGTAGGTGACTGGATAAAATAGGGAATAGGGATTCAAATCTTGTTAAAGTCGCCAAAATTCTTTTGATATAGAAAAACGTATTCCATTTTCCTGGAATGCTGAGTTTTAGTGAATTAACCTTTGTAGCTCAACTATTGTATTAGTTTTGTAATCTATTAAATCTTTTCAATTACTCGTGCAATACTTAAATTGATTATTTTTAAAATGCATGGACACCAGGGCTGTATATAGTTAAGATATGTTGAACCAACTCAACTCAACCCAACCCATTCCGAAATTCAACATATGAGATTAGTCCCTACCTAACCCAAACTTTTCTGGGATTCTAATATATTTGACCTAGGAATAATGTAAACGGCAGAATATGTTAAAGTGTGGCATCAAAAGATTTCACTCACCGGCCAGAATTTGAAGTAAGAGGTTGCTTAGGAATTAAATGGATTTATTTGCAATTTCAAACATCTCTACAATTTTTGAAAACTTTTGCTTTAAATGATTTTGTGTAAAATTCATATTCAAGAAATGGTACCATTCTTAACATACAAAAAAATATTCGACGGACACTTAAGCTACTTGGAGATACAGCATTTTTAAAAGAATTTTAAAATTTATTACTTGCATGAGGCCATTAAGATAACCATTTTTAGCAAAAGCAATTGTGGTAAAGCTTCAGAAGTGAATTCCTGAGAAACCCATTTCTGCTTTTAAATGCATTTATTGAGTAATTATTTTCTTACTGCTGGGGCTGATGAAGCAGTAACGGAATTTCATTTTCACTTTTAAAATGGATGCTACTCATTCAATGATGAATTATTTCTTTTTTGAAATGTGACATATGCGACTCGCGACTCCTTAGTAGGTTCACCAATGAGAAAGAATTATTTTTGAGAATTCATTTTTCATTGATATATGCCAGCACAAAACTAGTCGGTAACGGAATTTTAAAAAGTTAACATCACTTTTACAAGTATATGCCATTTGCATTATAACATATCATTCATCTAGAAAATATGTATTTTATAATTGTTATGTTCATTTAGGGTTAGCACACTATCTTATCACCAAAGATTGGCATAGTTGAAATATTAATTCAATTAAAATTTAAGAAACTAATTGCTTCTACATGGTAACGGAATATCAATGACCCTATTACCAGCATAGATTCAACTTTTTACTAATTTTTGACATTATTCCCCATTATTGAATTAATTGTACAATAAATCAAGTTTTGGGCACACATAAATATGTATATAATGAAGAACTTCATAGTTTCAATCTTAATTTTTCACTGTAAATGCTAAATATCGCATGACCAAGCCCTACTGCAAATCGACAGGATGACCTTAAGTAGGCTTTCAAACTCGGGGTGATTGAGGAGGGTTGGGGTGGGTTGGGTGATGTACCTGCTTATTACACAAACTTGTTGCAATTCTAATTAGTAATTTAAAACTCTCACAAGTAATTAGGCTTCTTATAGAAAAATTCGCTTACAATATGTGGGTATTTGAACACAATTATCAAGAATAAACTTAATAAAAATGTAATCTCAGTAAACTATTTACAACGATTTTTGACAAATGTCTGTTTTCATGTAATTAAATATTATACTAAACCTGTATTCTAGTAAATCTGTCATTAGCACATTACAAGCTCATACTGCTAAGCGATGTAAAATTCGAAGAGAAGGAACTTCAGGTAGTATAGAACCATCTGAAAAGCTGAAGGCGTTTACATTATTTTATAAGAAAATTATGAACTTTTTGACCTGGTTAGTAATTATTTTTTTACATTGATTAAATGTTGTAAATCAACATTTTAAAATCAAGTGCCACCTATAATTAGTCGTTAAAGGAGAAATTTACCCAATGGTAATAAATTTAATTCGAAACAACACATTATAAACATACAGAATTATAATATATAATGTTGAAATAGATTTCAATACGAACTTAATAATGAACTAATTTCGTTTTGGTATCATGCCAAATAAACTATTTAGCCTAATAAATTATTTAGTAAGCTCTGATGCAATGTAAGCGATATTTTCCAAAAGAAATTTGATGATTATGAGATTTAACAAATTTGTTGTTCAAACATTTTTCTGCCACTTGCAAAAGGTATGACTTAAGACATCAATATGTTAAATTAAGTTATTACGTACTGCTAGTTTTTAATTGCAAAAAATGATTTCGATTTTTTACAAAAATATATGTGTTCTATTGAAGTGTAGAGAAATAAAAATTTTTTTTTATAGAATTTGAATCGCTATGATACTGAGTTAAATAAATATTTTCCTTAAATTTCTTTATTGCTTGATAACAAAAGCTTATTTGATTTTCAGCTTATCCAGTGCAAGAATAGAGATCCATAGCTTGAAGAAACATTAGTTTGAAAGTTGATTGCAACCAAGCAAATTTTTGTTTATGCTTTGTAAAAATATTATCAGAAACTTTGAGTATACGATAAAGTTCAAAATTTGTTTAGGTGTCTATGAAGTTGCTTCATATTTGCCTGACACTATTTTCAGCAAATTTACTGGGCCTTAAGTACAATCTATTCACATATATGCCCAATAATTCTGCGAGATATAATGCTTAAAAATTGCATTAGTATAATAAAAACCACAGATTTTTGAGAAACCCAGTGGGAATACGCTTTGTAACGTAACGTCGTCATGAAGAGAAGATAAAAATAATTTAAAGACAAGCGGTATTTGACATTGTCAAAAACTTCAATTGCTAATTGAAAAACTATGTTGGCCATATGTCGAGGAAAGCAGTTAATTTGCTAAATCAATAATACAATGAGATCCCACTTTCAAAGTTTCTTGTATATGTACATTAAATATTATATTTTGCTTCATTAAAAAAAAATATCATTTATCGACTAATATTCTGATGAAGCAGAGTACAATTCATTGAAAAATTTAAAATAATACAATTGGTGTTAATTAACAAATACAGTGATAGACATACAAATGACTGTGCATATATATATATATATATATATAGTTATATTTATATATTAATCATATAATATGCTTCCCACGTCTAAAATCTGTATAATATGATTTTCGACTGGACTCTGCTAAACATGTACTAGGCTCCACTACATTTGTGCTAGGCTGCCTTAGAAAAAAATTCAAATGCTTATTTTTGAAAGATTAAGATACCGATATTAGCCAACCCGCACAATTTGAGGTCGTATTACTGTAATATATATATATTTTTTTTTGTAACTCATTTTATATATTTGTAATAGATATGATTTCATATAAATGATTCAGGTTTACATGTATTTATATTTATATGATTATATATATGATGTTCTATATGATATATTTATATGGCCATCACTGGACACATTGAATTCCTTAGAACTCAAATCTAATTAACAACAAACTTTTTAAAAATACGAAGGGCAAAACAATACCTATAATTAATTTAATAATTTAAAAATTTCTCGGTTTTTACAATAATAAATTAGCTAAGCATAAAGCACTCGTGGCATAAAATTCCTTTTAAAATTTAGAGGCAGAAAAATAGAAATGACATTTTTGTGTTAAAAATGTGTATTTGTCAAATTCAAATAAAATAAATGAACGACAACTCAGGAATAAACAGAGTTGTGTCAATAATGTCTAAACAGTGTTCTGTGAAACATTAATTTACTCAAAACAATTTTCTGTTTCTTTGCAAATTTAAATTATTTTTTGAATAAAATCTCCAAAACCTAGCGTCATTTTTAATAGTTACAATAGTTTTATTCAGATTGGTTTTGTAGCTCAAAAAATATTCGGCTTCTTTGAATACGTGAAGCAAAACATTGTTTAGAATGATAAATTAGAAAAAAAGTATTAAGCTCTGGATCTTGTATGTGAGCTTAAAAATTCTTATATCGTTGGAACAAGTTGTCATTTTTTAAAATGAGACTTAAAAATAATAGTTAAACATAAACAATGAAACAAGAAGAAAAAGTATAAAAAATGTAATCCTAAATAGATTAAAATTTGTAAGGTTTCATTGACCAACGCAGCCATCATGTGCCCAATCAAGGCAAGCATACGATTGAATAAATTTCCAACAAGAGCAGAATTCGAGTTGCTACAGAGATAAATCTAGATATAGCAAGCCCACGTGTCAGGACAAGCTGGTACAGGCAGAGAATTTAGGAAATTGCGGTATTGAGAACACGCTGCACTCTGCCCAGCCACATCTGTTCCAACCAACCTCAAATAGATTTGAATAATTTATACTATGAACTATATTTTGTCTCGACCACTAAAACCGATGTGAGTAGAATCATAGGGAATGAAGAATTACTTTCTAGTGAAAATGATAATCGTGGGTTAGTTATAGAATCATAATGTGAACTAGAACCAAATATTTTCATTGTACAGTAATGTAATTATGATACAGAGTCTGACATGAACGAGTCTTACATAAAATATGCAACTTACACTATAAATGCTAAGGGAACACTAACAACTCTACCTCTACTACATCACTGAAATACCCAAGTGCTCCAAACAGCCCCTAGTCCAACCTGCCCTAAGTTTCCCCTAGCATAACTAAGGCCAATATAAAGATCAGTATGCATAACAAGTGTTCCAAATGGATTGCAAGTACCCTGAGGGATGAAATACTTACCACATCATGCTTACCTTCGACAATATCCAATATTAAATTAAACCATCAATCTAAGTGCTCAATTACAACACATTAAGTTTTAGATAAGCTTGATCTAACTGTTTGCATAAGTCAGTTTATCAATACCTTTCATCTGCTTAATCAACACCACTATTTTTTCTTTAGATTGTATTTGTGCTTCTCGAAGAACAAATGTCCAATTCTGAACTAATATATATATATATATATATATATATATATAAATTTACTTTATAACATCGNACTGAAAATTTAGTTGAATATTCACCTAAAACTTGAAGATTGGTAATACCTGTTTTGAAATCTTATATACGAATTTAACGATCACCAAAACATCCTAGAATCGACTTGCTATTAAGTAAATACAATGAAAAGTAAATTTCAATGAAGTGAAAAATCATGATGTGATATGAATTTTTTAAAGTCATTCTAAAACACTTACATTGAAAAAATCTTTTTACTAATGAATTTTTGTTGAGAGAAGATAAGAAAAGCAAACAATTAAATAAAACTAAATTAAGCAAACATGTTTGAGTTTGAAGGAGCTTACGTCAAATATTTGGTGAGCTGGCCTATTAATTACCTCGTTGATTAAATTTAAACTAATATATTTCTTATTTGAACAAATCCAGATTAATATTTAGATGTCAACAAAATGTTAGTCATAGAATCAATCGCTCAAGCAGAGTAAATAACATTTTGTTAAAATTTAGTTTGGTAAGTTAGCCTACTCCAAATATTGGAAAACAAAGATCAACATCCTCTTGAAATTGTTAATCGAATAAACAATGACATCTACGACATGAGCTTTACATGGTTCTTGTTTTTTAAATGATTTAGCATTAGAAACGCGACAATAGGTTGAAATGACCTTTAAGCATTTTTGTTTGCTTCACTATTCATTCAACACTAGCATCTACATACACTTCTAATTATTTTGATAATCTCGTTGAATTTGATATTTGTAGAAATATTTTTCTATTCTATAGCTTTCACATTAGAAACATCAGATGTAAATTTACTCTCAAGGAGTAATCGCTGTTCTAGTGTTAAGGACGAACACTATTGGATACTTTCAAACATTTCAGAAATTGCCAATCGAAAAACTAAGTTGGCCTTAACTCGAGAAATCCAATCAATTTGTAAACACAATTATACAATGAGATCAGATTTGCAAAAAATTTTTATATTTAATATGGGATTCATTATTATATTTACTCAACCTATGGTTAGAAAATTTTAATTCAAGTACTTTTCAACAGGGCCGTGGCCAAGGAAAGTTAGGGAAGTCAATACTCAATAACGTATAATGTGCCAATCGAGGATAAATTTTGACTATTTTAGCAGCTGAAGCAGTTAGTATAGCAGTAAACAAGAAAAGCATATAAAAACAACGATTTTTCCTTAACATATATGGAAAATGAGACCCGATATGCTGCTTCTTTCGCACATCAGCATGGCACGCCAGTATCAATTTGAACTGTGCGGTGACGACTGAGTACAGAAATGTGTCTGAAGTCGTACAGACCGGCCGGGAAGCCACGCCTCACAAATACAATGATGACCAAGTGATTACAGTTCGTTATGGGCTATGCAAACTGGACGTCAGAAAATTGGTCTTTGGTGCTTTGGTCTGATGAGATATCTATTGAATAGTTCTCAGCTCGTGTTAACCACATCCGCCGTCCGTCTGGTAAGAGCCACAAAAATCGCTACACAATTCAGATTATGAAACATTTTCAGGCCCTGATTGTTTGGAGCTGTTCAAAAAGTTAGGCTGTGGCCCACTTTGCATTCCTGGATGAATGAGATTTCAGAATGCTATTGTACGGGTTCAGGCAATCATCAAGGCAAATGGTTGGTCAACGAGGTATTGAAAAGCTATTCTCTTCGATTTATGTTGAATTTTTGGTTTGTTTTTCTTTTGTATATTTCGATTTGAATCAGTTTTCTTTTCATTTCATTATTTATCCTAATGATCTTAAACTTTTGGTGGGAATATATATATATATATATATATATATATATACA
>CABFPE010000247.1:943346-953896 GCA_900660155.1 Hofstenia miamia
TATATATATATATACATTGCCGGTCAAAAGGGTTGGGACACTCATCTTCACAATTTATTTCTGCAATGAGGAATACAATAGCTTAGATTTTTATCACTACGCTCAATTTTGGCATTGTGATTTCAAATTCTCATTTAATTTTTTAATGAAAAATATAATTTTCATCCTATGCTCCTGTGAAGGGGCACCCTAAAAACTACCACTATAAAAATCATGCTATGTATATTATAGTGAAAAAATCGAGTTCAGTGTAAAAAATTAGTTTATTCTTAAATTTTTGAATAAATGTATTCCGTTGTCTTGAAAAATAGACCACTGAAATGTTGCTAAAATCCCATTGCATTAAATGAACTTGCTTCAAAATCAATGATGTAATAGGATTTTTACAAACACTTACCCTTAATGTTTCAAAATTTTTCTGAATAAATTCGTACACAAACCTTAGAATAAACTAAATTTTTTACTGTGAGTTCGAATTTTTAACTTTTAATTACATAGCATGTATATTTATGGAGATAGTTTTTAGGGTGTCCCTTCACAGGGGCATAGGATGAAAACTATATTTTTCATTAAAAAGTTACATGAAAATATGAATTCACAATGCCAAAATTGAGCTTAGTAATAAAAATTAAAGCTATTATAATCCTCATTGCAAAAATAAATTGTGAAGATGACTGGCCCAACTCTTTTGACCGGCACAGTATATATATATATATATATATATATATATTTATTTATTTATTTATATATATAATTTAATGTACATTTCAAGTAGAGAGTCTGTGTCGGTATCCGCTCTATATACTTGTAAGGTGTCTATATAAGTATAAGACGCGTCGAGCTTTGAAAGTGGGGATCCACACAATTTTTGAGCTTTTTGACCTCCTAGTCTGGCTAAGTGAGATAATTGCAAATGAAAAACAATTCTTTTCTACTTAATGTAAAATAATTATAATATTTTTTACTAAAAATCTATAACATATACTCCTAAATACAGTACGTATAATAAAAAACAATTTATATATTTATGTAATCATAGATCCTTTTTAGGAAACCTTCCAAATGTGGCTTGCTGAGCCGGCTGCACACCAACAAACTCGTTGGCCATAGAGATTAGCGGGATACCTGTCAACGGTTGACTAGTATTAATGTGTATAACTTTTTCTGGCTCATTGTTGAGGAGAGCCAAATTTTCAATCGCCTCATTGCAAAAACTGATCTTTCAGGTATTGCAACCGTAGCTCACACTTTGAATGCCAACCTAATGATTATATGATATTATTTATTGGTTTTTTTGTTATTGGCTAACGAATAGATTATTTTTACAATGTCTCCACCGTTCATAGAGTTAGATCTCCATTAAAAATGAGCTATTTATGGATTTTGTCATAAAAACACAGATTTACAAATGTATGAATTCGGGTTATCGATGGGTTTGAACGTCCAAACCTCCCCCATTCAAAGCAAATATTTGATAAAGCCAATCAAGAAAATAAACAACCCCACTAAATGATGAAAGCCATTAAAATGTTTGCGCTCCCAATTATTAAAAGCTGTACACGCCAATGGGGTTGTGGTGTATATAATAATAATAATACCTTGTAATGTAGTATTCCTGATTATAAACCTAAATCATATCAATTTACAATAAGCTGTTCAAATTCTTTTCAGAAATATTTAAAAAGTGATAATTATGAAAAAATTTCAGTATCCTCTTTAAAACATTTTTGAGCGCACGCGTGAAGGCTCAATAATATTGACAGATCCGTGGTTCAAAATTTTCGACCCGCTTACAGCTCTGGCTCATAATAATTATTTATCATATGAGAAATACTGTCTAGTGGTGTTCTAAATGTTGAAAGATAAAAAATATCCAAACCCCATAAGGATTCCCCACACCAGAGATGGAATTGGATCGAATCTTGGATCGGTTCGGATCGGATACGGATGCGGAACGGATCTACATTTTTATATATTAATAACATTTTTACATTAATAATAATCTCAATCTAGGTGAAATTTTGTAATTGAATTTTATTGTTCATACAACAGATTCCGTGTTATTTTTTCTAACAATTTTTAAAATTGGTGACGAATGTTTCAAATTTGAAAATGCGGTTCATGTTAGAAATCGCATAAAGATATAATTGTAAAGCAACCAAAAACTCTGTTTGTATAAAATTGGAAATGGCAAAATTTAATGATACTAATATAATTTAAAATTTTCATGTAAGATGCACCATAAGCAACTTGCAATGCAAAGATCAACTTAGTTTTCTGAAGGTTCGTGATTATTATAGTCACGAATAATAAAATTTTTATAGAGCCATACTTTGGGCATAGCAAAGATAGAGTATTAAATGTATTTAATGTTGCTTTTATATAATTTAAAATTTGTAATCCAAACTAGTGTCCAATTTCAATGAAAAGCAAAATTCAAAATTTATATTTGAATCTCAAATTTAGTATGAAAAATGAATTTTTTTATGCCGTCATGAAATCAGACCAATTTAGAGAAATCGCTAAAAATACTTTTTCTATGACTTCTCAAGAAAATATATGGGCGAATAAAATTCAAATTGCCCCAAGATCTAGCAAACATTTCCTTTAAAGAAAAGCAGCAACACAATGAGTAATGCTTCACGATGCAGAAAGATTTCGTGCCGGTATAAGAATGCAGGCCAATTTAGAGCAATTGCTAAAAATATTTTTTATGCCATGTATTAAGATAGGCGCGAAATCAATTTTCATGCGCCATCGCGCGACAAAATTATTTAGTAGCAAGAAATATTATTTCGTGTAATATAGGTAAATATAGTCAAATTGCAAATATAATAGAAATTATTAGTTCAAAGTGGTCCGGTTTTGGGGTTGGTTTTTTTTACTTCGTTCTCGTAGGACTCTACTTGAAAAGGTATTTGGTTTTTAAATGAAAAATGGCTCTATTTTAGTGGATATGTTATGAATACATTTATGACTCTGCTGTGTTGTTTAGTGTCTGTTGTATGACACAAAAGTCTTTTGCTGATGTGTTGGTTGCTGTGTGAAAATAGCAACACAACGGCAATCATGAATAATGTTAAGCAATTTCCATGAAATATCCCACGCCTAAGCCTCAACTTCGTTTATCCTTTCAATCAGTTAATTTCGCATTTCTCTTTAGCAGCTCAACCCATTGAGTGAAATTATATGCCTATTTGCTTTTAGCGCCTTCAGTATCCGCTCATGTGAACACATTCCTTCTTGTAATCTATTCACGTCATTGCTACGTTTGTCTTCATTCTTTTACAATTATCAACTATTTTCTGGTCTATAGAGTACGCATTTTCGCATTAAATGTTTTTTGCTACTTTGGGATCAAGTTATATTTTGTAATGTTCTTATTCTACAATGTATTTTCTGTGAGCACAAACAAAAACGAGAATTTTTTATTACACGGCAAATAAAAGTATTAAATTAAGATTAACTTTTTCGATCTTAGAAAAAGATATTATATAAAAATAAATAAAAACATAAATGCATAAATTCAAAGTTTGTATTGAATACATGTGTTGCATAACAATTTAATAGAGTGATACAGAGTCAATATTGATATAATGTTACACAGATGTGAATTAAATTATTTTTGTTTTGTTAGAAAATTAAAGCGAGTCTTTTCTGAATGCAAAGTATAATAGTTCTACGAAGAGCTAAATATATATTTGATGCGTAATTGTGAACAAAAGGGCATTGACTCGTGATTCAGTACACTTTTCACTGAGAAAATCAAACTAAGCTTTTAGCAAGATTTAAAGGGAAAATACTAGATTTGTTTTGTAACAATATTATCTATGTGTACATTATTAAAGAATGGTAGTTGTTCATAAACATAGCACATGTTGTATAAAAATCAAAATCAAATTTCATTAATCCAAAAAATTGAAATCAGCATTCTCATTGCATTCCAAAAATTCAAATATCGTTAGCATAATTTTAAATTGTGTGCAAGTTTATTTGAATGGAGGATAGTTATAACTAAGAGAGAGGCCAGGACATCTACTAAGGACTAAAAAAAGACAACTCACTACAGGACAAATCAGAACATTTTTTGAATCAGAACTAACAAAAAGATTGTAAATAAGTTAAATTGTTCAATTCACTTATATAGTTTAGATTTTGGTTTTTGTCTTGTTTACATTAATCTTTTGTTTACATATTACATTTCAATATAATCACGCATCAGGGTGGTATTTATCTATGTAAAGTTGTATTCCTTACAGAACAATTGCATAGGTTAGGCTGAGGAATTTTCGTTAGTCAGAACAGGACAGAACATTATTAAATTGAGACAGGCCAAAACCAGGATAATATATATATATATATATATATATATAGATATATTCCCCGTTTCCTCCCCTCTGAGTTAGCCGTTCGTTTGTCCAGTTCCACTCGGTTTCAACTACAATTTGAAAAAATCGGTTACATATATTCTGAGGCTTTTTGCTAATTGTGGGATATAGTGTGTATAAAGATTTAACACTGCTTGGTAAATACAATATAAATGTGCACATAATATTCAAGAATACAGTTGCAACCAGGTCACAAAATGTAACCCGGTAACACATGTTACCCAGATAAGATTTGACCCGGCGACCCGGCAAGATCCTGTGAAATTGCAAAATAAATAACGCGTTTTTTAGAATTGAACGTTGCTTGTAGGGATTTGCATAGACATTGAGAAGTTCAACAGATCACACTGATTTTCTGAAACATTCGAAATCTTCACCTCGCATTATAATAACATGTTTCTCAAATCTTCTATCATTTACTATGGGAAATGAAAAATTATCGAAATAATTTTTATGAAGCAAAAATGCAAGCAAGCCCAAAACATAATTTTAAAATATCACTTCTAAAAAATTCTTCCATTTACAAATATTTATTAAGTTTAATAATTCTGGCAAAAAATATGGACTAAAATTTAAATCGAATTTCGAAGGCTTAATATTAATTTAATATCAACCAATTATAAAAAAAGGATTTACAAATCCCAATCCGAATTTAGGTTGGGTTCAAATTCGAATTTTGGTATAGCACTGTGGCGGATCTAGAAAATTCTTGTGGCTATTAAAATTTTTTAAATAGAGCTACCAATCTGTGTGAAATACGTAAATTATATTTCTCAGTTGAATTCTTTCTAGTGTCCGTAAAGTCTGGACACAGGAAAATTAACTATTTTTCAATGTAGGCTTAAAAATTATTCATATTTTTTGCATCCATGCTTCAAGAAAGATTTAAACTTATAGTTCTCAGTAGCTATGGAGGCTTAATTTAAAAATGTAATGTACTTTATCCGGAAAAAAGTTCACTTATTTAGATAGTGGCAAAATTATGAAATTTTATTTTGTCCAGATTTTATGGACACCCTGTAGAGTAAACACTAAATTTTTTTGTTTCAAGGTCGATTATAATCGTAACTATTAACAGCAAATGTTTTTGATATGGAAGTTATTATGCAAAGCAGTTTATATTTTGGATTTGAATTCGGATTCGGATTTGCAAATAAATTGCCTGAATATTCGGATGCGAATTCGAAATGAAACAAATGGAATTCGCAGAGCCCCATCACAGAAACTGCTGAATCCATTAAAACTTTTTAAAGCACACATGACATTTGTGTAATACAATGATTACTTAATAATGAGCCTGACTTTATTGAGATGAGCCATTTTGTATAATATATTTCAATACTTTGTTTATATAAATGTGACCCGGTGATCCAGAAACATTAAAAAAATGACAAGGTGACCTTGGCTGATTCGCCAAGTCCCTGACCCGGTGACTCGATGACCTTGTTGCAACTTTGCTTAAGAATACGTAAACAAGGGATTTCTGTAGATGAGATGAGCGGTATTAACCCTAGAAGGTCCAAAAAACTTTTACTATTATATAAAAAGACCAATTTTAGGAAGTAAGTTCTTAAAATATCACTCAATCTAAAAAGCAAAATAATTTTATGAGTTTTACCAGAAATAACGTAAAGGTGGCATTTCATCAACTTGAAACTAAAGCGGAAAATTTTCTCTTTCATGAATTACTAAGTTGAATTAGTCTTTACATTAAACACAATGCATGAGTAATATCTGGATTTTATTTTCTTAATTCAGACTAACTGAAAAGGAATTAGCTGTAAATTTAGAGTTTATATAAAGAGATAAGAAAGATATCAATAATTTTATGAGGCCAAATTTTCCGAGA
This sequence comes from Hofstenia miamia, assembly GCA_900660155.1. Taxonomy (NCBI): domain Eukaryota; kingdom Metazoa; phylum Xenacoelomorpha; order Acoela; family Hofsteniidae; genus Hofstenia; species Hofstenia miamia. The sequence continues at coordinate 949,584 of CABFPE010000247.1, forward strand.
TAGTATAGAAATGAAATTTAGAATGTAATTCTGATTAAAGTATTTGTTGCAAAATTCCATTCTTCAATACAATAAAGTTGATATTTTAGAACGTACTGTAAAAAGTTCTTTTCAAAACAAGTATATAAAGTGGTCTACAGTAATTTGAAAAATTTGATTGATACCAATTTTGTCAATGCATGGAAATTGCATAAATAAGAAGATGCTAACCATCGTTGGCCGGGCATTAATTATTTTTAGCATTATCTTTAGCACGAACCACATAACTGATAGCATCAGTAAAAACATATATATATATATATATATATATATATATATATGATAGTTTTCTATTCCACGTATATATAGTTATCTACATATGCTACATATGCTTTGACTTCGATTAACCTAAGTGAAAAAGTTGTCACTGTTTGCATTAAAACTGAAACCTTATTATTTCTGCGATCATTTTAAAAACAAAGTGCTTATCAAGTAAAAAATAAATCAATTCCTTAACAATTTATGTTGTACAGGATAGTTTGGGTCATTTGCACCACCTGGTCCTTCTAGGTATGTATAAAAATGCTTCCAGCAACATTGTTAAACTTTACGTTGTGTGCAAAATTAGTACCAAAAGTCAGAAGATTGAGTGAAATTCTATTGCAAATATAATTTATGGCACAGCAAAGAACATTGTAAATGCGTCAATTTACCTACTTGCGACTTCAAGTGTATAATTTCATGATAGCTTTAAAATCAATACTTTGGTCCCGATTAAAAGATTGTTTTGAATTTTCATGCAGAAAGCACACAGTAAATCACCTTACATAGAAAAAGTCACGTAATTTAGTTTCCAAAACATTTCCAAAGTGATCACTGGCATAAATGGCCCTAGATATAAATCTGGCAAAGGCACTCAATCTAGTGGTGATCAGTTCCTTCATAGGACTTGTTAATTATTGATTTTGCTGAAATTGGAATTGACCAATTCCTGAGTGTGAGAATATGATTTGGAATTGAACAAATTATCAGAATTGAGCTTGAAATGTGCATTCTAAATTGACTTTAGAACCCTACCTAATTCAAAAAATTATTTTTCATACTCACATAAGAGCTGGATGACACAATTTGCGACGCAGATTATCGATTAATTTATCAAGTTCATGGGAATGCAATTTGCAAAATATTAAATTATAATATTTAAAATTTCATAGAATTATTTATGAATGTTTAAATATCTGTTCAATGGAATTGGAATTGAAACAAATATTATTGGTTCTTAGGAATTGAAATTGGAATTGAAACACCAAGAATTGGATTGGAATTCAAGAATTGAATAGAATTGAAATCTCTGTTGGTGACAATTAATTTAAACAGCCTGTTTTAAAGGAAAAACCGTTTTTCCACATTTACAAAGAATTTTCTCCAAGCCTATTTCCAAATTTGAAAATCTTGGGGCATGGGTAGGTCTATTGGGGAACATACATTAATGCAATGTTGAAAATTTCTATTAAAGCGTATTGCTGTGGCAGAGATTGTTGAATAGATTAATAAGTTTTCTTAGAAATTATCGAATTTTTGAAAAAGATTTAAATTCTCTCCATACTAAGTGTTGATGTATTTCGAAGGCTTTGAGCCCCTGGAGGCAACAAAGAACTTTGACTGTTTCTTAATATGTGCAAAGATATTTCAAACCCGTTGAGGCGTGCCGTGCGCAAAGTGTAGAGGTCATGGGGCCGAAGGCTTTCAGATTGAGCATAGCTTTAATAGTTTTTGAGATATAGGCGTTTAAAACTTTAGGATCAAATTTTTGCAATAAATCCCTGTGATAATTAAGGTTAAATTTATAGACAGCATTTCAAAATTTTAATTTAAATTTTCACCACACTCAATGCCAAGTTTAGTTGAATAATATTTAATAATATATAATTGTGGGCTAATATTCAAAATTGTGCGAGGCCAACGGCGCTGACTTAAAGCGAAAAATAGACTAGACTCTCCTCTATCATGTGGTGCTTTTAGATTGAGCACACCATTAATAGTTTTTGAGCTATAAGCATTTTAAAAAAAATTTATAGGATCATGAAAATTTTTTAAAAATCACGAGCTTGATTAAAGTTAAACTGCTTTATTAATAATTCCATGACTATAATTGTAAATTATGATTGTACATAATTATTGTAAGACAGTACCTAAAACTTGGTCCTCATATTCGAATTTGAATTGTCGATTGAATATTGAGAAAGTTTTCTATTTTTCACTCAAATTTGTTATTGAAATTCAAAACTTTTGTCTAGGTTAAAGTACATACCTCATGAACAGCGGGTTAACATCTCCAGATGTTCGTAGCCAATTAACATGTTTTCATAATTGTTACTGCGTTTCCTCATAACGCAATTCCACTACGTCGGTACTATTCAAATATTTGAACAGAGAACAATACTGCAGTGCGCGTTTGGCTTAGTTAAAATAATAAAAAATTGTTCAAAAATACGGCATTAAAGTTAATCTGTGTTGTGATGCCACCGTAGGCATACAGGGTAAATTCTCATGAATACTACACTAATAACGAAATGCCCGGTTTTCTTAAAAAAATCTTGATTCCTTTGCACATTTATGTTAGATTGGAAATGGGCGAGGACTGAGCCAAACTAACGAATGCAAAAGCTTTATTTTTAAACAAAAGTTATAAAGAAAAATAATAAAGGTAACAACATGTCTAAAACTTGATGTGTTCACTCTTCCGGTTTCGCCAGCATACCGGTCTCGGTGGACAGGACGGCGAGAATCGGGCATCCAAATCAAAGGGAAAACATTATGCGCGCCAAATTATGCTTGTTGTGATCATGGTTATGTGTCAGGTGACAGATAATACATTGAATAATTATGTACTAATACTTCCTTGAACCATTCATAAAACTGTAATTTCATATCTTGCAGATTGATTTTAGCTTGCCAAAGTTAATAAGGTTTCATCGGATCTGGTGTATCTAAGAGAGTACCATAAGGATGTTCTTTAGGATCTCTTTTTTTACTCTGTTTTAGCAATCTTGGAGAACTAAAACAATCGGATGGTTCTAAGTTTCCTGAATATTTTCTGTTACTTAGTTGTTCTCAACCTAATATAAATCATACAAAGTACTGGACATTTAATGAGGATTACATTTCTCATTGAAAAGACTATGCTAGAAGCAAAAATAGTTAATTTTAAATTCAGAAACATTTCGAAATAATAATATGACTTTTGTACATTTAGCTTTTAATTTGTAGTCTTTGTATTTATTTCTCAGTAGCGGACGAGCGGCGGCCATAGGAAAATAAATGGGTCCAGTACGGCGCACTGTTAAATCTGCAAACAATAAACACTAGTTCAACTTTGCGCTAATGACAAAACCTGCTATTAACGCATTTTTAAATGTTGACGTTAATGTAGGCTTGTCAGGGCTTGAGTCAATTTATAAGAAGATTGACTTAGGTTGCACCGGACTTTTGCTTATCATCCTGGGCCTTGGACCAAAAACATCAATTTTAATGTACATGTACATTTTCTATTTGGAATGAATGTTTGCCACCATACCATTGTGATACACGTTCGTATGAATGTTCAGAATGTTTTTCATTAGTTATCGCTCACTAGAGACTACTAGATAATATTCTAGTATATTCTAGTAGTCTCTGCGCTCACTTATTAATTTAAAATAAGAGCAATGGCTTTTTGCATCCCCTAGATGTACATGTTGTGCACATAATATATTAGGAAATATTACATAAATTAATATAATTAATATTTACGAAAATTCATAAACACCAAAAATACAATTAGGAAGCTAGAAAGACATCAATAACTGGCAGACTTAAAATGGTTACTTATTGACATTTTTTACAGAAACATTTTAGGTTTCTGTAACGATAGTTTTGTCCCTCCTTAAAGTGTTTCTGCTTATATGTTAGCAAGAGTTCTTTCACGGTAACGAACGGATTTATTTCAAATTCTCAAAATAGGTCTTAGACGAAGGAAGACCTTTTCAAACTTGCAGCTGAATCGGAGTTTCGATGCAGTAATGTAAAACATTTCTAACTCATATTTCTTCATGTTATGTATATAGCATTAATTGTTTTACCTCCAAAGAAACATTTTCACGAATACATAAATGTTCGTAAATGTCTTTGAGGATACAAAGTGAAAACTTTAGGTACACAGAAAAATTGAAATTAATATAAAATGTTAGTTTATGCATTTTATTGTAATTGAGGAGCTTTCTCCCATTACTTAGAATTAAATTTTGCCCAGTAATATATTTTACTGATCTTATATATATATATATATATATATA
>CABFPE010000247.1:954896-968229 GCA_900660155.1 Hofstenia miamia
ATTTTTTTAGTTTTATTTTCCCACATTACCTTACATTTTTTTAGTTTTACTTTCCCACATTACCTTACATTTTTTAGTTTTACTTTCCCACATTACCTTACATTTTTTAGTTTTACTTTCCCACATTAACTTACTTTACATGTATTACTTTCACAATTATATCATTTTTTACTTTTGTCACTTATATTTCTTTTTGAAGTTTTTCCATGTTTGTGACTTACATTTCTTTTCTGACGATTTCACATTTGTAGACTTACATTTTTTTCGACGTGTTTCCTTTCTTTGAGTTTACATGGCTTATGACTTTTCTACATTTGTAGACGTCAATCCATTCTTTCAGTACTGATGTACATTTAATTTTTCCATTTGTATACATGAATTCAAGTGATCAAATTAGTCAAAAATCATTGTAAAAAACTGAATGTTATGTTAAAATAAGATATCTTTTCCTCATTGAACAAAATGAAAATTTCATGAGGTTATTAGTATAAACTTTCAAGAATGGGTAAGAAAAACGTTAATGCACAAAAATATGAGTAATCTTTATTGTAAATTCAGATATTATTTTATACAGATTTTTTTTATAAAAATAAATATTTTAGTATGTTGAATACAATCAATGTTTAACAAAGGTTTGAATTGTTTCACAGAAAGTACATGTGGTTAAANTTGAACAAAATGAAAATTTCATGAGGTTATTAGTATAAACTTTCAAGAATGGGTAAGAATAACGTTAATGCACAAAAATATGAGTAATCTTTATTGTAAATTCAGATATTATTTTATACAGATTTTATTTATAAAAATAAATATTTTAATACGTTGAATACAATCAATGTTTAACAAAGGTTTGAATTGTTTCACAGAAAGTACATGTGGTTAAAAAATGATACATTTATTAGTCTTTACATAATAAAAATTTGTTTGCTTTCCCAAATAGTATTAAACATTTATGAGATGCCAACTAAAAGAACAAAATCTCACAACAAATAAATACCTCGGCTTGACACAAAGTGCATTAAGTAAAAAATTATCATTTTTCTTGCTTTTCAAAATAATAAATTGTATGAATTTTCAAACGCTCATGAGATGCAGAATTCTGAGAAAATTAGATAATAACACACGTATTGTATAAACCTTAAAAAAGGAATATAAAAATCGTTGCTAATATTATTCCTAACATATGCATTTATTTATTGATCTACAAAGTGGAAAATGAAATTTCAAATTTTTAAACTAAAATCAAAATGCTTTCAATGCTATACACAGCTTTACAATGTTAAAAACGTTAACATTCGCGTTTTTCTGCGGTCAATGAGTAATTTTTGATAATCACAAATGAATAATTAACGCCATTTCAAAAACGAATCAATTAGATGTCATGAAACTCGCAAAACATTTTTAATTACGAAAAGACTAACACATTTTCATAAAAAAATACATTTACGCAAAATGATTAAATTTATTGATTTTACAAAACACATACTCGTACACTGTTTGCAAAATAGCATTAAGCGCTCATGAAATTGAAAAATGATTATGGTAATTAAAGTAATTCTACAAAATATATAACTTCAAGTGAAAAGAAGCAAAATTTTTAAATTGAAGATGAATATCAAAGCTATATAAAATAAATTTAAGTATACGTATAGTACTTAAAACTATTAATCTATGAATATATACTTGTAATTGTTTATGAGAATATAAAAACGCAACAGCAATCGTTAAATGATTTAAACTACATTTGTGCATTAGGTATTAAAACAACTTAGGAACATTTCCTAAATATAGAAATAAATAGCTTAAATTACAATTATCAGAAACTGATAAAATGAAATAAATATTTCTTCAAGGCAATTTATTCATTGTATTCAAATATAAAATTTATGTCTCGCAATATGCAATTAGGAAAACCGGATTTTAAATCAATTTCCCTATTAAATGTTTTAAAATCATATAAAGATTGAGAATTTTTAAAAATAAATCTGATCTTGTTAAAGTTTCTAAGGCATAGCATTGGAGAGAATGCCAATATATTTTGGATTTTCAGGTATTTTTCCACAATTTGAGAGTCTAAAATATTTATTTTTATTACTTGATTTAATTCCAGAGTTCGATTTATTGATAAGGGTTTTAATACATCTGAAAGTTTTCGATTTGCTATTGCTTTATTAGTAAATACTTTAGCACATTTAACAGTTTTCGTTTGCATAGCATTTTGATTTTAAATACCCTCCCACTTTAAGCTTCTAAACGTATAGAAATAATATTCCAAAAAGCACTAATAATAAAAAATATGTGAAAGAAGAAATCGACCTTAAATTTTCTAATGTTCTAAGTTTTTTTGCTCTTTGGATTTATATTCTCCACGATTGATATGTGATTAGAAATAATCCCCCCCTTAAAGTTATAATTTCCACAACTCCAATGTAAATTTTTGTTAACAAAGATATTAAACGTGCATAACATTATGAAATTTTATAATAATTCGTAATCTGATGAAACAAAGTTAGTAATATTAACTTTTTAAAATGCAAAAATAACTTACATTATTGAATGAATTTAACCGTCACCACTTGAATCATTGTGAAAACTGAATAATGTGTTAAAATGAAGATATCTTTACATCATAAGCATTGAACAAAATGCAAACTTCATGACATTATTGGTATACACTTTTAAGAACAAGAAGGAATAACGTACATACATTTAAATTCGACTATTCTTTATTGTATATTCCGATTTTTCCCTATTTTGAAGCGTTAATGATTTTGTTTTTATGTGTTTTATTTAATATTGCACGTCATCCATTTTAAGCCTTTCTACAAATTTCATTATGTAGTTAAAAATTTTTATCCACTTCGTGGCATTATTCGAAAACGATTCAGATTTGGAAAACTCAATGGATGTAATGCAGTGGTCAGAAAAAGGGCATTCGGATGAATAAAAATTATAAGATGCACTATTTCTTTCAGTAAGCACAATGTAATCAATTAGCGTGGTACTCGATGATGTGATTCTGGTCGGCAATGTTGCATTAGTTAACTTTAAATTGAAAGTATTTAAAAGTAGGTCAATTTTGCACTTTTCGATAGTACTGAAATAATTTAGGTTCCAGTCCCCAAGCAGCATTAAGTCTTTATATTCAGAACAAGCCAAAGTTAATTCCTCTTCTAATTGCTCAATAAACAAATTAGCGAATCTTTTGTTTGGACAATGAGATACATTTAGCAACTGCCTTTTAAATTGAGAATTTCTTATTGGATTACTTACTTCTACCCAAAGACTTTCAAAATTTTGATGATAGATTACTCCTAATATCATTGCGCAATTTTGGATTAAATGACTTCGGTACTAGAAAGAGAACTCCCCCACCTTTTGTTTTACCGAGTAGATTATTGGATAAACTGCCTCTTCTGAATAAAGTATATGCATCGTTTTTAAAAGACCATATGTTATCGGGATCGTGACTTTTTAGCCAAGTCTCAGAAAATGTTACTATGACATCATTTTTAAAACTTGAAATTAATTGCTTAAATTCTAAATTTTTACTGCTAAGATTCTGAAAGTTCAAATGTACATAGATAATAGAATTTGTTATTTTATTCAGCTTTTGAAATAAGATATTGTTTTGATTCTTAACGCTTTTTGCAATACTATCTCTAGTTAGTTTTAAAGATATTTCTTTTAAAACGTAATCAATTTTATTTTAATGAATTGCTGCGAATTTGCTGTCCGATGTTAAATTAATTATATATACTTTATCATACATAGAAACGTCGTTTGTTTGTTAATACACATTTTTATTTGAATTTGTTTAAACTTTTAATAGTCATGTGTTTTATACTGTGATCTATCATCTCATTTGACTTATTTATTAATCATTAATTTAGATACTATCGTGTGAAATACATAACGTGCAACTACACATTGCGTATGTTTCCTACAGCATTCCCATCCCAACATGAAGGTTTGACGAATATTATCATTGTTCATTGAACTGTAGATGAAATTCGCTATATAAACTTTATCATTTAGTAGTGCATTTCATATTTTCTTTGTAAATAAATTTATTATTTATAAATGTTCGTTTTCTCTATATGGTGAGAGTATGCATCTGTGAAAGCATGTATTTATATTTATTTAAAAAATTATTTATTTAATGTATATAAAAAATGTTACATTTTGAACAATAGATTGTAACAATTCTAATTTCATGGGAATTCGAAAATTGCTTATAAAAAAATTGGTTACATTTTAAGCAATAGACTGCAAACAAAATTGCTTGCCAACACAAAACCAATATATTCCAAAGATATTTTATTGAACTTCATCACTCAGAGTCATTGTGTAATGTGTGTTTTTACAATTTATACACATTTGCTAGAGAAATTGTTGTTTTTTACCTCTTGCATATTTGTTTGATCAATATTAACATACTTAGAAATGCGCTCTCATGCAAAAATAACACGTCATTTTTCATTTTTGAAATGTTTGGGTTTGGTATCTATGAATTATTTTTCTTGAAACATGGTGCTACATGTTTAAACATTGTTACAACAAACACGTCTTAGTTGAAATTTGTCATCAAAAATATTGGTTTGCCTAAATCTTAGAAATCAAAAATTCTCACTTTGGTCTAAACACATCGCCTAAAAATTAATTTGCTTAATTAAATTTTGTCAAAAATATTTCATCACTAGATGGCGTCCAATAGAATCCACCCATTACATAATGGCAAATAGTCATGGGTGTTACGAGAACTTCAGGGTGTCCCATAGGGACGGGGTCTGTCCGTTACCTTACAATTAACATGCCAACTTCTATTGCAATATAAGGGTGCTACAGCAAGGGAGAACTGTAAAGAGAAATGCTTGAAGTGGTCGGGCTCAAATTCTGAACTCAACACAAAAAAAGTCTTTTGTAATGTTTAAATGGTCCACAGATGATATTAAAAATAAATTTGAGGGTAGTCATGGTGTTAATTTATCCCATGGAACTTTGTACGGATACTTGAATTATGCTGGAATTATAAAAAAACTTCCTAGAAAAATACATATTTCGCCTTTTTGAAAGGGTAAGCGGGTTGTTTTTCCGATAATGGAATGTACAGAATTTCTTCAACAACGTATTCATTACTAATGAAGTAAGTTTCAATTGCAGCGAAATTCAGTTTATGTTTGGAGTGCGAAAAACGGGATGAGGCCGACAAAAGTGGTTCCAAAGTTCTCTCTGAAAATCACGGTCGGGGTGCATTTTCCAGAAAATGTTTTTACACCGAAATTCTCGAAAATAACGCAAATGTTAATAGACTGATACAGAGATTCTTAAGATGTTTGTGCCATTCGCCAATCACCTTTATCGGCAGGGTTGGATTCTGCAGCAAGATGGGGCCACACCCATCAAGAAAAACCCAGGAGTTCATGGCTTGCGAAACTATCCAAACATTGAATTCACAGGATCTATCACCAATAGAAAATGTGTGGAACATACTCAAAGACGTTGTGGAGAAACGAAATCCAAAAAATTTGGACGATTTATGGAAATACATATGAGAATTGAAGAAAAAGATTACCCGAGATATTCAAGTAAATTTAATAGACTCAATTAATGAACGCTTCGAGAGGTGTATTTTACGCCATAGTAAACTTATTGACTAGATAAATACGTTTTTTAAAACCAAATATCTGCTCGCTCATCTGATATAAATTCGTGTTTTTTCCATGTTATCACTGATCAGTTTACGTTTATTTGTCTCATTTTTTTCTGACTCAGCTATACCTTGTAGTTATTAATGACGCTATTCCTTTGAATAATCAGCTTCATATTGCAAAAATTCAAATAAATATAGATTATCTTATCTTAAGATATAGTGGAATGAAACATTTTTATGTAAATTTTCCATGATCTCATCTGAATAGTTTTTGAAATTCCTAGAATAAATCGTTTTAAATTTGGAAAGTTGAGATTGAATTTATTGTTGTTAAGGATCTCTAGAAATTTTAATAAAAACAATTAGACTAAAAACATATATTTCGCTCAAGTTGAGCATCGTCAATTTACAAAAATTCCCTCTAAATATGCACTATTATATTTAAAAATAATATTATACAATTAAATATAGGTAATTTACGCTCATATATGTAATCATCATTGGTGTTAAGAATTGGTTGCATTGATTATATGTAATAATTTTTTTTAGGTGTTCTGATATTGCTGAGATAGTTTCGTGCTCTTTTGTTCTTATGACATAAAAATTTTAAGATCTACCATCCCCAATAATTTAAAAATAATCAAAAGTATATGCATAAGATCAATGCAACCACGTTGTATCAGCAAAGATGATTACATATATCAGCATATATTACCTAAAATTAACGTTTAATTGTATAATAATATCTTTTAATAAAATAATGCATATTTTGAGGGAACTTTTTAAACCGACGATGCTTAAGTTTATTAAAATTAAATTGAATTGTACTAATATAAACAAAGTGCTAATATACAAAGTGCGTGATCACTGTAGGAATCAAGGATATGTTTTATATAGTTTCCGAATTAGATAAAAAATCAGTTAATGTCGTTTTTCAAGTGGGAGTCGGAGAGTTGATTAATTTTAAATCATAAATAGGCATAATTCTTTCAATAATAATGATAATTACTACTTTTAAAATGCTCAGTACATCATTCTATATACAGATACAGTATTAAACAGTTAAGATTCTAAAGTAGTATTTTCTACTTCAGTGATAAAACTTGGTGGATTCAGATTTCTAGATTAAGAAGCACACATGTGTCAATTTGATGCATTCTTCTGCAAGATAGAAACAATTTTTCAAAAAAAATTTTTGGAAAGCATGTCTTGTCAAGTACTACTAGAAAAAGTTACCTTTGATTAAATAACAGAACTACACGTGAGAACAAATTGTTCGCCAAAACATGGCCAGCAGTGAGTTTTAAATTAAATTTTAAAGCATAGCTTTTTCTATATTAATTAAACTATAACAAAAATAGTTTCATATTTATAAATATTGCAGAATTACATATTGCTGTACAAAATACAATTAAAATTCCAAATGAGCGAATGCTTCTTTATATTCCTGTGGTATTTCTAGGGGAAGAACACATTCAAGATCGTTTTGGAGCTTTGGAAACCACTTTTCAGGTGTACTCGAATCTCTTAAATTCAACGACGACAGTTGGGAAGCGTGAACCCAACAAGCACCACAAGACTCAAAATCTGGACGACTTTTAGGAATGAATTGTGAGTTAGCGGGCTCAGCGTAGAAAGTCACGCGTTTCCAAGAAGGTCCGTTGACTAGCACCTAAAAACAACTAGATTAGTAATATCCTGTTGTGATGACAAACTAAATACATATTGCAAGAACAGATTTTTAAGAAAAAAAGGTTGTAAACAAGGATGGACGTGGGTTGAGTGTAAGCGCGTGGTGGTGGTTACGGGTTGGAAACAATTCTATAAAACTTCATGGGTGTGGGTTGGGTAAATAATATTAAAAGTGCGGGAATTATTTTACGTATTCACATTACTATAATTCATTGTAAAATATTCAAAATTATACACTCTGAACGAAAAAAATAGAATAAGCGAATTCATGTGTTTCATTTTTATGTAAATTACAATTTATAGATGTTTGAAATCGAACGTTTGTGGTGCTTTGACTTTCAACTGCATTTGCAACGTTGTGTTTTGAAGGAATGGCTGCATTTTGTTTTTTAAAAAAGTGACCGCTATATTCAGAGCTCATAAACATGCGCTCGCAGTCGCCCCGAGCAAGTTGTTACTTTCCCTATCACATTTCACGAAAAATAGCCCTGAAAGGAATGAATGTATTTAATTCAAATTTTAGTAACAGTTATCCCTAAAACTAGGCTAATATAGAAATTAAACTAGATTCTTATCTCAACTGAGTTTTGCGAAGGGCTTCATCAACGTTCTTACATGCATGTAAGCTGTTCAAAGTAGTCTCGCTATAACACTAGAAGAGCGGATGCGTCAATTGACGCATTTCTTTCTATTTATTCATTAATTACTTTTTTGTATAATTTTTTTGAAGCTAGAAAAATCATAATTTTTTTAATGTTATGTAGGGTACACGTGATTCAATTATGATTGCTGAATGGCATAGGCAAGAAAGTAATTTATTATTGAAAATACAGAAGTTAAATGCAATGAAATTTTCCAATTGGGAATTTATAAACGTGCACATTTCATACAAATGATAGCAATGCATTTTCCACAGACAGGAAGTTCGCAAATTGAGCATTTAGTAATAGCACGGTTTCTAGCACAATGTTTTTTGATGGAACAATTTATTCTCCGTTTAAGTGGTGCAAAAGTTCGGTGAAGAGGAGCAACTTGTGGCAAGGTTGTTGAATTATTTTGGGACTTTTTTGCTCCCCCCCCCTCCCTCCACTAACATTACTTTCATAGAACATGGAATGTTTCCAGTGGAAACAGGAAACAGGATTGGTGACTTTGGTTTAGGTTTCTAGGTTTAGGAAACGTGGATTTCTGATTTTGGCTTAGGGTTTTGGTCTATAAAAAGATCTTCGCTTAGAAATTTAGATTTTAGTTTAGGAAACATGAATTTGTGACTTTGGTTTAAGGTTTAGGTCTATAAAAAATAGCAATTCTGGCCTTTCTGACTTTAGTATAGGGCTTTAGCCTATAAAAAATAAGAATTTAGATTTAGGTTAGGAATTTCGGTGTTAGGTTTAGGAAACATGGATTTCAGGCTTTAGTTTAGGGCTTAGGTCTATATAAAATAAGAATATGTTTTTCTGACTTTGGTTTAGAGTTTTAGTCTATAAGAAATAAGAATTTAGGTTATGGTTGAAAATAGGTAAAGAATAAATCCTGAAAAGTGAAGAATAATCTGGTGGAATGAAGAACTATTCGCGAAATCAGGAAAAATGAAGAATTGACCGGGATTAGGGTTAGGGTTATGCCTAAATACATGTTTTCAATACAAAAATTCCATGTTATATGAAAATAATGTTAGTGCGGGGAAGCAAAAAAGATCCATATTTTGTAGTAAATCACGACGCAGTTCTTGCGGGAGTTTCATCAAGAAAATTCTACAAAGAATATTGGTACTAGTTGCTTTTTATAAAAAATGTAGGCGTTCAACCAAACCAAGTCGAGTAAATTATAAAAAACTGCCAGAGGCCACCTGCTTTAGTTGACATAGATTGACACATGGAATCAAGCATGTCAATGCCAAAATTATTTTCGTTATAGAACAATACTGTTTCTGGATTTCAGTTTCCATCTGACCGTGCTCTATTACCCCTATTGTATGTACTGAGAAGGTAGACAGACTTATTTTTTTTCGCCTGGTATTGTGTCAAATGGATGGTTTCAGATTGATAAAAAATGCTCTCAAATAGACTCATCTTCTTCTGAGGAGAAGTAATATTTCTGTCAAGTTCTTGTTAGTGAAGACGTTTTCAAAGGTGATATTATAACCTTTTCCATATAAGGGTACTGTCAAAGTAATAACCAAATGAGTGCCTGAAGCAAGCTGACGATTCTCATCTGCTCCGACACATGGCATAATATTGTAGCAGAACTTGTATTAGTTGCACATAATTATGCATTTTAACGGTTAAAATACGGAGTTGGCTGTGTAGTGAGTAAAGTTAACTCTAGCCGTGTTGAATTTCGTATATTAATTTGTGGATGTGCATCAAACTATGTAGTGCAAAAGTGCCGCGCTTCTAGTGTTAAGGTAGAAAATTGCCATATATATATATATATTGGCGATTTGTAACATAATGAGAAATTCCGACTACGAAACACCAGAAATGTTAATTTTGACTGTTACAAATCATCATTTTCAGGTACGGTACTTAAAATACATTTTTTAAAAAAGATGATATTCCTCTTAATAAAATCTAAAATATTTTTTCAAAAATACCAAAACTGAAGTTTGCATTGTTTCACACATACGGGTGCTTTGCAAAACGGCAGATATATTGGTACTTTGTAACAAAAAATTAACTATTTAAGTTCATGCAAATCAGCACTTAATAAACTTGACAATAGATTAATTATGTGATTATTTTTAAGCGAAAATCACGTTTAAAATCTGTTATGATAACACATTAAATATGTGTTTTCACTACTGCTTAACCATCCAGTAGATGATTACATCATTCCTAAAAATGCAGAAGTATATCACCAAATATTGCAAAGTCGGATATTTTAAACCTACACATACAACTGTTGTTTATTTACACTATGCTTATTTAGAATTGGCAATGAATATTAATAGCGTTAATCAGGCATATTTAAAATAGCATGAAACAAACTCTTTGAGTAAGTTAAACTTAAAAACGCTTACTTTCAACATTAACAGTTTTTATGTGATGATTTTTTAGTTAAATAAGTTTAGGGCAGTGTGAAATTATACTGTTTCTAATGATTAATATTCGACATAAATCTACGAAATTTCAAGAAATAATTTTAAATGTAGTAATTGAATTAGTCCGCGTCCGCGGTCAAATGAAATCGATAACAATAAATCAATAGAGACTGGATATAATCGAATTTAATTAAAAACCATTAAAAATAAAAATAAATATGTTTCTTTTAACAATGCATATATGCGCATGAGTAGAGCACATGTGCGCGCGTGGGTTGGGTGCAGACGTTACGGGTGTGACTTGGACTTGGTACGAAAATTTGTTATCACGCCCACCATTGAGTGTGAATAAACCAGTTGCTAAATTTGTAAAGTAGATTGAGTAAAACTACTTGCTAGTTAATAGAACGAATGCTAAAGCTTACATACATAAGCATGAGTAAAAATATGATCAAGTAATCAACTTAAAAATGATTTTAAGTACCTTGGCTTATTTATAGAAACCGACTTGAAATGGAATAAACAGATATCATACATAATAAAGAGGGCTAATTATGTAATTAAATGCTTAATTTTTGTTGGCAGAAGAACAATGATAGTTTTTAATCAGTACATATGCCTACTTATTTATATAGGGCAGAAGTTTGGATACCCAAAATAACCGATAAACAAAGACGACTTCTCAAGAAACCTTTGAAATTTTATGCAATTAAAAGTAATATTTCAAAATACTATTTACTAAACCACATAAATAATCAATTTTGCCACCAATATAGAAAAACTGTACTTAGGTTATTTCAAGATAATACTCACCTCATGTATCAAAATTTTCTTACAGCAACTAGTTTATCCACATCGACAAGGATTCGGTTAGACATCCTTGTTGTAAATCTGCCATATACAAGAAGAGTTTATCTCTGCTGCTTGCGATTTTATAAACTATGGGGTTTGACCAAAATTTCTAGTTTTGTAAATTTATTCATTCCTATTTACAATGAGTTTGTACAGGAATTTAAGCGAATAAATAAATAAATAAAAAAAAAAATAATTATGATATACAAGGAGTACACTCGTGTTCCGAGGCAAAAGGTTTTCAGCCAACTAAAAAAAATAAGTTATGTTAATCTCATACCTCAAGAACTCCTTTCAACGTAATCTGAACTCCAGCTTCTTCTAGTGTTTCTCTCATCGCACCACCGCGAAGTCCTTCTCCTTTATTTAGTTGACCACCAGGAACCCAAAATCCCTGATGAAATACTTCTTGCACCATTAAAAACGCACCATCTTTTGGTCTTCGGCAAATGACAATACTGAAAACTCCTGAAGTTGAGGGCTTGTGATTTAAGTGTGAATAGTGTAAATGGTGCTAAACGTAGGCGAGCATGTGAAAAATAATCAAATTTACAATGATAATCCAAAAAGAACATTTTTGTACAACAAACATAAAACTTGAAAACCATAGAGAGAAGTAGTCATATTTGGAGCGATTGAGGTTTATTTCTTTATAACACTTCTAAAATTTGAGTATAAAATTCAAATTTTGACATTTTTTGTGAAAAGAAAATTTATTTTTTTTTTCATTTCATACCAACGGTTGACAATTTTTAATCGGCTCAAAACAAACCGCTTTAGAGATGAGCACATTATAAAATTTACATTTACTCCTCCCTATATACTCAATTCAAAAGCATTAACTTATGAAAGCATATGCTTCCTTAAATATCTAAATAAAGTTTAGATTAACATACTCAAATTCATACATATAATAAAAGTGAACAATTAGTTTAGTCTCCACGGAAAATCTTGTGGGGTGAAGAACAAAATTCTGCTCCATGCACGAGCCTAGGTACTTCAAACACAGGAGTTCAAAAAGGAAAATTACATTCCTTAGTGGAAGTGCATACCTATACACCACTGAAACATAAAAGTACATATATTTCAACACAATTGGTTTGTAAACTATCTGACTTACAAAAAGCATAGTGCTAACCATTATAATTTTGCTGTATCATAAAATTATCATCAGAAAGCGCGATTACAAAACGAGTGAAGTTAATTTCAATGGGGCAGCTAGCATTCAATATTTTCAAATAATAAATTGTGTAATATTTTGTGCCTTAAATTATAGGAGTAATGTACAAATTACAAACAATTCTAATGTATAAATACTAATAACAATAAATTCTCAATTCCACTCAAGCAATTCCTAAATGTTTGAAATAATCGCATTAAAAAATGTATGAATAATTTTAAATTTGCTGAATTATCTTATAAATGTAAATACATCATTGTATGAGGAGTGAGTATTTGCTCAACAAAATGTGACGGTTAACATCTTTGAATTAAATAACTAAATTCTCAAAAATGATAATCAAAGATTGCATTTCAGCGATAGTATCTTAATAACTGCTTTAATTGTTAAGCATTATACTGTTCACAGTGACCTGAGGAAAATTTACACTAACAGCAATGTCATTTTAAAATGAAATGACAAATTCCTTTCTTAGAATTTGTGAGGCCATAATGCGAAACCAAGGTCACACCACTATGTGCGAAATTTTTTACTCATTGAATAATATTAATACAAAAAAATTTCACATTTCGAGATAAGGTTAAATCTTTTAAAATTGTTGTACAGTTTAAACACATTTCTGGGAAAGTTTATTTGAATGAAAACCTTTTAAAGCAGTGAAAAATTCCTAACATCTAAGATGGCTAAGAATATTGGTCCTAGAGTAATACATATATTTACTCGATAAGAAAATAGCTATGCTATGTATATACTAAGAATTAAAAAAAATCCCTATTAAAGTAATAATCTGATGAGTGCAGATTTGGTTTTTTAAAGAATGAAAAATCATCTACTAAAAAATCAACATTTGTGAGATTAAAGACCCTTTGTATTAGACAATTAAAAAACTAATGTAACTTATATATATATATAT
>CABFPE010000247.1:1012146-1022625 GCA_900660155.1 Hofstenia miamia
TATAGACCTATATATATATATATATACAATATACTAAAGCTTCAAAGTTATAAAGTCAATGAATTGATTACGCTTTCTTTAAATTCTTTCAAGAATTAAATGTTTGCAATTTGACCATCTCTTGTGGCATCATTTTATATTCATATATTGAAAGGTCTTACAATGAGTTAATATACTTTGATTAATTCATATTGAGTGTGAAGATTACGGTACGTAAACCATGATAAATCACTAGAAATGTCCAATCTCCCATAGTATCAAAAAATCGCGCAATATCAGAACATATAGAAATGTGGGATCTACGATCTCCAAATATACACATAATATCAATGCAACCAAGTACACGTATCAAAGATGACTACCTCTATGAACAAAAGTTAGCAATTTCATACGCTTGGCATTGATTTCGTTTAAAGTTGCTTTTCAAGACTCAGTTAACCACTTGAACTAATAATTCATTTACATTATCTATTATTTACATAAATAACTAAAGTACACTAAGTTATCAAATAGTGTTTCTTCAGTTCTTTTAAAATTATAGATAAGAAATAATCATAATGCTGTCATTATTAAATTGTGCTCATAATGAGGGGCTATAGCAAAAACATTAAAACAAGATTAATAAACCAAAAACTAGAAAAAACCGAACTGCTATAATTTTCCTCCTAATTTTGTGATATTTTTTCGTTATTGAAGGACATTTCTTTTGTATCATATAAACAAAGGCATCGACAGGCAGGAGCCCAGCTAACCGGGGGTGCTGAGGGTGATGCACCCTCCCCCCGAATATTTTTTCCCAGGGGCAGCAAAATGAGATTTTACAAGATGTTGCAATATATTCCTTTTATTTTACATTTATTTTCTAAATTCACAATGCAGTTATTAATAAGTGTATGCCTTTCTACATGTTTTTGCAATCCAAAAATTGAATGAGTGTTCCTTTTACGTAGTAAACTGATATGTCGGCATTTGTGAACAATTTTGTCATAGCCTGTTCAGATATTTTGAAAGCTTTTACGTGGATTTATCTATAAGGTTGGGCTCACTCCTGCAATCATGAATATCTGTGCTAAAACTTGTTCTGGTGCATGAAAAATTTTCTGAATAAAACCTGTGTGAGTCCGGCTAAGGGAAGTGATCCAAATTGAATACGTTAACAAGTGCAAATGCACCGTAAACAACAATTCTAGCTTCAAATGCCTGCATATGCTTAATAAATTGATTTGCATAGATATATTTAAAGAAATATGCAGAACCTAAATGTGTCAAAGTTATTTGTAATAACATTTGCGGAAAAAACATGCCTTTAACGTAAACATCAGCCTTAGGGAATCTATTTTGAGTGTAAGTTAACGATCTGGTTTACGGTCATGTTAACGTAAAACACCATTTGTTAACGGTGTTGTTAACGTATTGAATTTGGAGCACTTCCCTTATGGACGAGAACAAATTCCAGGCTCCTGATTCTGCTACATGTGCTTTTTGAGTTTTTTCGCAGTTTGTTCTAGGAATTTGCCCAACCTTCGTCCTGCAGTTTACTATGCGTTTTATCAGAGTAGATGACCGCCATGCCATGGCAACAAATTTTCCATGTATTCAACTAATTGATGCCTCTGAAACTAGTTTGACAAATTTTCTAATGTTTTGCGTCAATGGGATAGATACTTTTTCGGGGAAATTCTTTTATCATTTTTGTTTTAGAGAGCGGTTATTCTTAATTTCCTAAAGCCTAAAATGGCATTTTTCAAACACTAGAAATCCCCATTTTTATGGTCTTGGTTAGTATCTTGAACAAGCATATCTTTAGGAATTCCCTAGTTGAAGTATAAAATAATGGTCCTATTTTGAGGAACCAAATATTTTCAGTTGATATCCCGCAGTTCTTTAAGAGATCGCCTTAATGTATTAATACAAATATCTTTATTTAATAGTACTTTCCTTTAATAATGTAAACTTATTATTTTTAGATTAAGAATCAAATTGTTAAAGTGGTGCTGAAATATTTACTATTCCCCAATGCATGGTTTAATTTTTTATTTGCGTTCTATTGTTTTGTGTCTATTTATAAGTGATTTGTGTGAAATCCGCATATTTTTCAGCAATATGTTCTAATATTTTATAAGTTTGCTATTTTAATATTTGTACATTCTATTTCATTTAATATATATAAATTCAATGGAAAGCCGAAGCTGTTTGCCAATAAAATTCTGATTATTCTACATTTGCATTAGTTTCCATTATTGAATTGTAACTACTTGAAATATAAAGGGCTATTTACTCGGTTATATTAACAAGATATTTGCTTTTAACCGAAGAAACGTTTTAATGTTGTTAAAATTAGCAGTAAAATAATGTGTGCTTCGAATGTTTTATATAAATCATATTTGTGATTTATAGCAAAGCGATCTACAAAATACAAGCGAGGCACTTTGTATTGTACCAAACGCAAATTGTACCTTCAAAATGATTTATTCAATAAATGTATTTTTGTAATATACCGTTTATTGTAGCGTAAGATATTTAAATTGCTGTAAAAGATAGATTTTTACCATTGCATGTTAGTGCAAATCTTGTCGTACTATAACATGCAATGTTATTTTCGTTTGTTCTTTTTAAAAGGTTTTGCAACAATAAGTGATTGGAAGGCTTTTTTAAAGTCCATATGTCAAACCTATATGTGTGTTCAAATATTGAGGCCCCATCTGTGCTTACGAAACTTAATGCAAGTCCAGCCGGGTGGTTGGCAATACATCTATATTTGCGTTCAGACGAGAACCTTTTGATGTATATCATTTGATATACGTCAAAAAGATGCTCGGCTGAACGCACATCGTTCAAATTGATGCACAAACAGCTTGCATCTTTTTGACGTAGTTCAAAAGATTCTCGTCTGAACGCACATTATTCATTTGAACGATCAGTAATTAACGATTTTGTTTTGGGGACAGATTGTCTCAAGTAGCCGTGAGTCTTAAAATACGAGGATTTTGAAGCTCAACAATTTTAACTTCAAAATGAACCCTGACGATATTGAATTCTAATGTTCCAATATTTTTAACAAAAGGCAGTTATTCCTTTCAATGAAACAATATTGATTTTTCACAAATTATGCTACTGAATTGTCAATATATTTTACATGCGTGCAGAACTTGGAACGAGATTTTTTTGATTGGGGCGGATTTTAGGGCAGAGCACAAGCTCTGTGAGGCGGGCATGTTACAAAAATTTGCCCTACTTTCATCTCTGATTTCCTTACTCTTCCTATCATCACCATGTTCCTTTTTATTTTCGTTATCCAAGGCAGGAAGTATTTAACTTTTCTTCGTAAAAAACATACAAGGTTTTTTCGTCGTTACCATTTGTTAGCTGATATTCGATTAGGGACGTGATCCAAATTCGATACGTTAACAAGTAAAAATGCACCGTAAACAACAATTCTAGCTTCAAATGCCTGCATATGCTTAATAAATTGATTTGCATAGTTTATAAAACAAAATTCAAGCATGTATTGAAATTTTGTTACATTGTTCAATTGTGTAATTGCAAGGAAACATTTTGGGAGTCGGTTTAGTTCACAAAAAATACCGCGGTATCGGTACGGCCTTGAAAAATCAATAGTATATTTTTCATATATATATACAGGCGCGGATCTAGGAATTTCATAAGGGGGGTGGCTGGATGCATTAACTATGTAGAAACATTAAGGTTATTTTTAATATTTTTCATGTTTAGGTTATTCAAAAAAATTATTGTAATCATTTACATACACATAAAATAATCTACATTTTGATAAACATTTTTTATTAACAGATTGTATTTATACAAAAATCTTTAACAAGTAGAAAATACTGTAGCAGGAGAAAATATTTAGTCAGTGAAAAGTTACTGTGATTGTAGACGTCGTGGGTGTCTTGCAATAAATTTCTCCAAAATCTTCACTGTCGAAAGTGGCACACTATTGTGATGAAGAGCAATAATGCACAAATCCGATAATTTATCCCCAGTGAGTGATGTGCGAAGAAATGAGTGAACTCTACGCACACAACTAAATGTGCGTTCTGCTTCACAACTGCCAATTGGTAGAACAGCCAGTATCATTAAAAGTTCACGAATATTGGGGTAGAATATTAAGCAAGTGTGATAGTGAATTAAATCACATAATGTAATTTCAACAAGANGTATTGAAATTTAATTATACTGTTCAATTGTGTAATTGCAAGGAAACATTTTGGGAGTCGGTTTAGTTCACAAAAAATACCGCCGTATCGGTACGGCCTTGAAACATCAATAGTATATTTTTCATATATATATATATATATATTAGTTATTTGTAGTCTACCATGGTTATATAAATTAAATGAATTCATATGTAAAATGGAATAGTAATTACAAATATGAATACGTTTTATTGAACATTCGTTTCTGATAAAAATGAAATTTTAAGGCAGTCCATGGAACAATGTTTAATATCTCCAGTGTATTAAAACTTTTAAATGTATACATAGCTTATGCAATGGAACGGACCTTTCGACCTCAAACATAAATTAAAAGGATTTAATTTCATAATAATGGTTTTTGCATTGCAAAGAAATAAATGCACAGTAATCTGAATCAGCACACTTTGTAAATCTGATTTTTTAAGAAAGAATATGTAAGTAGCTCGTTTTTGTGAAAGTATTTACAACAACATTTTGTGGGCTAATCAGCCATAAAAGTGTGACTGTATTATTAATAGAATTTTCATAAGAAAGTTCGTTATTTTCTAAACTACTATATCTTAAGCCTCCAACAGAAATGTTACAAGTTTTCATACAGCAAGCATTGACCCACGGGCTTGCACACAATACACAGCCTACTTTTAAATAATGTACGGATCAATGTTTTAGGCAAGATACCCATGTAATCAGTATTTTTCGGTATTGTCATAATATAGCGGTATTGGTTTTAATATCGGTATATCGCCGGGCTCTAGAAACTTTAAACAGATAATTTCGTTTTTTGAACAATCAGTAATTAACTACTTATTCTTGGCAATATTATATAACAATATATACAGAATTAAACATCCAATCAAATTCGTTTTTGATTTTAATGTTTTGAATCAGTAATTGAGGTGGTGATTGTAATCTTCCCAGTGATAGAAAAACACCTATTAAACTTAATTGATGAACAAACAAGTGGCCGTGCATCAAAATAATGCTGGTCTGAACGCAATTTCATCAAATTCATGTACATCAAAAAGACGCTGAAGGGAAAAACATTGTTGCTTGTTAACGAATGCATTCTAGAACAGCTAGAACATTGTTTTTCTTCTCGAATCAGAATTTTTGACCCAGTCAGCATTTCCCTTTCAATTGCTCTTAATTTCTGCTAGCGTTACTTTTGCATGCCATTGGCCACATTTTTCAACAATGTCGTCTATAGGGTTGTGCCTGAATTAGTTGCAAATAGAATTATTTTCAATGAGAATCCGTTTTTTGTAAAAATATTCAAGTTCTTTCTATAACTGGTGTTCAGATGATGAAGCGGCTAATACAAGCTTGCTGTTGTGTACACAAGACAACATGTGTGTGGGATTTTAAATTTGTTGTGCACACAACACATGTGCGGCAGATAAAAATCCGGCCCTACAAAATAATTAGTTTCCCCATTTATTCAACATAAATCGGACCCATATATTATGTTATTTACTTCCAAACTCACTGAAGACCCATCATTTTAATTTATGCAATTAACAAGGAAAGTGTAATACCATTATTTAGGTCATTAAATATGAACGTGATCTTATAATATGCTTGACAAATAGCAGGTTTAAGATATATTTTCTAAATTTTTTATGTAATTATAATTTTTAGATATGTCTGAAGTTAGTCAGAAATTGTTAAAAAAAATTCAATAAATATTGCACTAATATTTAGTTTTAGATGTTCTAAAATATATCACCCAAGTTAATTTTAATAAACGAAATTTAAATATATCTATATTTTGAAAGCAACACAAGATAGAAGATAGAGCTGTCCCAGGTCGTGAACATTGAAGTGTGTTTGTTTGCACAAAGTCGCAACTGAAATTTCGCACAGCGTGACGCAATGAATATTAATGGTCTTTCTACAGAAAACAAAATTGCTTCTCTCATGAACTTTAAACCACTTCATCGCCTAAACATTAGGTGTGGGAAGAATTTAAAAGTTTTTTATCAGGACACATGAGCATATTTTTGCATAGATTTACCAATATCCCATTTTGACTTTTTGAAGAATTTTTGAAAATGGGATGAAGTGAAACAATATTTGTTACACTATGATGAGGATTACAGCTTTACAAGACATGTAACATCTGCTGGGTATACATAGGTCGAGTTGGCTTCAAGGAAGTGGTGAGCCTGGACTAGTCTGGTATTATCAAAATTTAACTAAGCGCATACTTTTATTTTCAGAAAAACTTTGGCTTATATACAACATGGATATTTAATATTAAACTCTTGTCTGTCTTGGGTTAAGTAGGTCTCATTCTTTTTCAATCCTCTGGACCTAGTTCTTGTGGGTTGGCAAGGCCTACCAATATTTCTGAGTTTTAAAATCGCTAAGTCCTCTCACCTGTTTTACTGTAAATTTTACGCAGTGTTTTTATTCTTCCTTTTAGTTGCAATAAAA
The DNA here is from genome assembly GCA_900660155.1 of Hofstenia miamia. Taxonomy (NCBI): domain Eukaryota; kingdom Metazoa; phylum Xenacoelomorpha; order Acoela; family Hofsteniidae; genus Hofstenia; species Hofstenia miamia. Next base: position 1,018,800 of record CABFPE010000247.1, read on the forward strand.
ATGAAAATTTTGTTGGGGTAGGTAAGGAGGATGATGATGCTTTTTAGTCCTTGTTATTGCTTTCATTCAAATTTACTTGATAAAATGTTTGTATATATTCTCGTTTATATTTTTTCCTAGATAATAGTTTTTCTAAATGAGATAAATTGTTTCATATCTTAGTGAATTGCACAAGGTCATTAACAGGGCTGGGATTTTAGGTGGTAACAAATTGTTGATTTAGGTACTAAAAAGTTTCTATAAAACTACCGAAATAGGTGGTAAAAATTTGTTTAAAATTATATTATAAATTACAATTACAAAATATTTGTATCTGAATTGATTGTCTCTTAAGATATTAATTTATCACGAAAATGGCCTCTCAACGTCACAAGACACAATAGAGGTTTTGCTCCCAACAGCAATTTCCACCGAATTCTAAGTTGATACATGAGTTTCCAATGACTTCACGCCCCTTTGATATTGCCTCATTCATCATTTGTATTTCACTCAATCCAATATTTTTCTTTAAAGCATTTTTTCCTTTGCGCATTGATGGTTTATGGATTGTGTACAATTGTACACATGTAGAAACTAGATTTTTATTGAGATGTAAATTTTTATTCAACCTTGAGCATCTTTGTTTATTAAATTAAGCTACTTATTCGTTATCTTAAAATTAATTTGGTCTAAATATTTGTACAATTTAGTATTGAAGCAATCTTGTGAAAATTAGCATTCCGCAAAATGGAGAATATGGTGAAACAAATTGAACTTAGTTATTCACAAATCATAACATAGCTTCACAAGAAACAAGTTTTTGCATGATTTCAATATAATATGTTGTCACACTAAATGTTTTCAACAAAAAATATGCCATTAAAATATAATGACTTTGGTAAAAAAGTTACATGATTAGGTCACAATGTGAACAAATTTGCCCAGACAATTTCAATGAAAATATCAGTAATATAAAAAATTTCTTAATGTCATCAGAAACAATTAAGACTAGCAGTGCTGAGCCACCATATAAATATTTTTAGCACTTTCGTACAATGTGCATGTCTGAAGGGGATATATCAAGGGACGATAATTTACAGCTATGCATGCCAACTGGGACATGAGCTTTGATTTACGTTTTTCCATAACTTTTTCTTGCGCACTGGTCATTGATGGTACCCAAGGGAGCATTTCCAACACAACATCCTAATATTCATAATAAAAAATGGTAGAATCAACCCAGGTACCCCACTTACTAATAATTTGTCTTGGAGGTAGTGGCAGTGAAGGGCAATAATTTTTGTTGGTAATAAGACCAAATTTTCTAAAAAGTTATTTATTTCAAAAACTGTCAGTTTATGTACTAAAAAGTTGCTTAACACTAGAACGGCCATTACTCCTTGTGATTCTTTTTCATGCAGCATTTCAAAATAGAACATTATGTAAAAAAAAGAAAAAAAATTACACCTGCAAATTCAAATGGATTATCAATTTAACTGGTGGTGCATATACCTGCTGTTGTTTTTAATGGATGCATACACAAGTAAACAAAATTCTAATTTCGTCAATTTTGACCCACTTGGCCGTTCTAGTGTTAAGGTGTTTTAATTATCCCCGCCCTGGTTATAAATAATCCTAGCTTCATTTAAACTAGAAATATTACAAGACATTGCTTTTTATATTTAAATGGATTATTGAATTATGCAGTTATCAATTGTATAATATGTTCATATTCTTTCCTTTCTTAATATTGATGCAGTGACAGTTTTAGAAGGCAAGTAGTTCCTTTAGTGGATATCTTTTCAATACACGTCACATGCATTCTCTTATAAGGTGATTTTTAATGATGTGACCCAAAAAATCTTTAACAATGCTTTAAACATGTAACACTTCTGAAAATTATTTCACCAGACTTAAACACTACAGATGTATGAAATATAGACTTACAATTTCAAAAACAAGATAAAAAATATTTGCCGAACTTAACAGCAAGCATATGAAATATAGCCATTATAAATCAATAAAAAATTGAAATGTCTAATGTAAATGACAAATGCAAGTTCGGTTTGCTAATATCCAAAATACAAAATGGAAAAATATTTATTATATTTAAACATTACGCATGTATGAAATATAACATGTATATAAGTTCCTCTTGTGCAGACTGACTTGTTGAGCTTCACCACATCTAGCAAATTTGCACTGGGTTTCACTATATATTTTCATGGTTGACATGGGAAATCATGATGCCTAAACAAGTTATCCAGATTGTTCATTACATTGTAGCTGATGTATACATAATATGAGAGCATTAACTTGCCTGTCCAAATCACACATCCATGCTGAATTCCTCTTTCTAATTATGTAAATGCTTGTAAATGGGGAAAAAGATAGTAAAAAGTGCATTATTCATATGCAAAAAATACACATGGTATTTAGAAGATGGATTTGGGGAAAGACACTTTCTAATAATGTATTACTTAAAATAATGGGTATAAATTGACTGGTATAAATTCGTTTAAGCAGAGATTTAAAAACATGCTTGGTTGAATGTGAAATATTACAATATATATAGGTAGTGAAAACAAAATATTGTAAAGTATGCTACATACTTTGTGTGTAGATGCAATTTGAAATGACCAGCCCCAGACCGCATTGCTTTTAATCTTTAACCCACTAATTTGATTAGTCATGAATTTGTTTAATTCCATTATGCTATGCAAAGTATCAGTTGTTTGTAGCTATCATTAACTACTGTGTCAATTATTATTCACCACCAAATTAGTTTTATTTCCATGCTGACTTCTTTCTAAACCTACACACTTATAACTACCTAAACCTACATGATAAATATATTGTATTAATCAATAACAAATGAGGGGGTGGTTAAAAGATGCAAATATTCACACATTGCATAACCAATGCATGAATAATTTTAGTGTACATGTGTATGTGTTGGAGAATTCGCTATATAATCAGTTGCATAGTGTCGGATATTAGTTTTAGCAATATTCTGAAAAGTCCTTTCTTTACTCTTTACATTGCCAATGAAAATCTTTTTACAACTGTAATGGGCAAATCTAAAATTGAAATCTAACACTTGGTGTTGGATGTTCTGTGTTGGAAGGACACAGAAATGGATATTTTTAGAAGTGCTGTGATATTCTGCCCAAAACATATACCTCAATGTACATTTCTGCATAACCTGTCTACCTTTAGAAGACTATTTTTTATTGTGTGATCTGTTTGAAAATACACTTATCTCACGATGTAAATATGATGAATCTATAAGTGTTCTTGCCTTAGCCAAATTTTCCTCAACAGAATCTCTAGCAAGAGAATTTCTATTACTAGAACATATATAATGATGTAGAAACACTTTTACAATGATTAAAATTGATAGATGAAGCTTGTACAATAGATTCAAAACTATATGCAATAAATACAGATGGAATATATATTAAAAACTAAGAGAAATTTATAATTTTAGTGATTCATCAATCCAATTTCTAAAATCATATATATTTGATCGTTTACAATACGTGAAAGTAAACAATCTATCGTCAAAACAAATATTGGTAAATAATGGAGTACCACAATAATCAGTTTTAGGACCACTATTATTCAATCTATATGTAAATGATATTCCTAACTTCATTGAAGGCAAATGCATTCAATTTGCAGATGATACTCTATTATATACATCCAAAATAAAGATTTTACAAGAACATATAATTAAAGTAAAGAAGTTTTTTGAACAGAATATGATGAAATTAAATATTGAGAAGACTACATTTATGATTATAGAGAATAAAAATGGAAAAAGTGAACCATTAGAATCAATATA
>CABFPE010000247.1:1077808-1090573 GCA_900660155.1 Hofstenia miamia
TATACCTAACCTATGAGCATCTCAGGTAAGCACTGGCTATACACTATGCACCCGTTAACTGGAGTCGTGAACCACCATCTAGAATACCCGAGAGCTTGAACGTTTAGCTTTCCATTGTATTAAATAAAATAACCTGATACAAAAACGTAAAGTAAATCCAGTAAATTCAATTCATCACCAAAATGATCAATTACACAATTTTTATAGTGAAAAGTTAACAAACAATCAAATATTTGACTAGTACCTGCTATTTTCAGTTGTTGACAATTTCAAACACTTTAATTTTCATTCATCTGCTGATGACGCACTTCTGCCTTAATTAGCAGTTGTGATTTAGGTCTAGTGCCTTTTTGCCAAATGAATTAATATCAAAAATTACTGCACTATAAATTTACAAATAATTAATTAATCATAATCATATGTTTTTACAATTAATATTTTATTTTAATATTCAGTCTTAGTTTCTTCTTCTTTTTTCTTAATTTGACCACATATGATTAGATTACTTTACAATGTTATTGCATTTGGCATTGATGAAATATGGACTATGGATTTGGCAGTTGTTAAAAGTCTAGCATCATAGAATAGAAGGATAAAGTACTTGCTTGTTTGCTATCATTTTGTCAACAAAATTTCATGTACATTCATTGTATAATAAAACTGCTAGTCATGTGTGATAGTGGAACAGAATTTTAAGGAGTGTTTAATAATTTCTGCAATACAAATAATATGACAGTGTATAGCACAAATTCAAACATGAAGCAGTGTGTGTGAAAAGAATGATAAGGAGTTTGAAAGAAATTCTATTCAAGTATCTACACTTTAGCAGGGTTACTAATATTTAGATAAACTTCAACAAATTGTTGGTGTCTTAAATTCCAGAGTAAATCATACAATAGGCATGTCTTCAAAATCTGTAAGAAAAAAACATGTGCCATATGTGGTAATAATAATTACTGACCAGTGTTGTTTTGCCTTGGCAATCTGGCAAGAATTTCAAAATCTGATTACACATTTTAAAAAGACTATTCACCACAATTTCAAATGGAGGTTTTTAAAATAAACAAAGTGTTTCCCACAATCCCCATTACATATGAGCTAAAGTCAAATTGTGATGGTCATTGTGAAATAATTAATGGAAAATTCTACCAAGGGGAATTGACTAGAGTAATTAGGAAGTGTGAATGGACAAGAATAGAATAGTATAAATAACCTATACATGTAATTGTCAAATCATTCAGTATGGAGCAATATTGTAGTGAACAAGTGAGTGGTAGAAATCCTACAGCAATAACTCATCAAAAAGGCTTTGGAGTAATTACTACACTCAGGTGGGTTGCTATACTGCTAACATTGAAAATGATTCCACCCTTGAAAAATGTATTGAGCAATATTAGTAATGAAATTTTGGATGAATTAATTTTGGGTTTAAATGACATAGTCTCTGGCAAAAATGTGAAAAAGGTTTTAAAACAAAGAATTGCCAATGTACTGAAAAACAGTCAGGAATCAATTTAATAAAGGACGTTGTAATCATGAACAAACTGGTAATGGCTTCTCTGAGCCAGGGAGGATAACAAAAACAATAAAAACAAAACGCAGAATTAAACAATTTACAGTTTCCAATGCAAAAAAACAATGTAAATGTAGCATCATCCCAAAAAGAATAGCTGCAAACAAAAGATTAATGTCGAACAATTATAGTGATTAAATATTATCAGAGATATGATTGTAAAATTTAGTTAATTATTCTATTCATTTTGTAAGATGCAACCAAGCTACAATATTGTGCAAATTAAGAGAAACATGTTAGCCAATTAAGTAACATTTGACTAATTGCAATGAACGAAATTATGCTTATGTATGAACAGCCATATTGGCAGAAGAATTATTTGAAATTCAAAATCGGCAGGTACTTTAAAATTTTTAAATAAATAGCTTTGAATTTAACGAGAAATTTGATGAACAATAAATTCTTCAGAGTTTATTTTATTTTCATTCTTCATTTATCTGGTTTGATTATTTAATAAAATGTGCAGCTAGGCAAGTTGTGTCGAGTAGTGGCTGGATTCCATCACAGGATCGATTCGAAGGGTCCTTGTGCCAGTCACGAAACCACACTTATGTTACGGTTAGGAGTTTTTCGATTCTTGCCTAGTCTGACTATTGATCTATGCATGTATGAAATAATTAATGCTTGAAACGACTGGATAGTCAAACCCTAGGAATATATNCAGAATACAGTCCCACAACTTTCAGTTCATAAGCAGAAAAGAACGCGAACTACAAGCTTCACCACCCCATGATCACCTATCAGAAGATTCTTCAGAAGACGAGAACGATGTAGAAAAGAAGAAATTCATTGACGAGATCACAAAGGCAATAACCACGCAATTGCAAAAAGAAGAAGGGACAACAAAAAAACATGAAACCTAAATATAGTAAATCAATACTAAACCAGGAACTGGGAAACGACATGATCCCATGCAAAGCCACATTACAAAAATTTAACGGCAGAGTGGATGGTTATAACCCAACGTTCGGGGAATGGCTCCAGATGTTTGAGTTAACAATGGCAGAAAGAAAGGTGAGCCAACATTCAGCAGCAGCGAGATACCCCCTATATTTGACTGGAGCGGCAGCACAGCATTACCTGGTGTTAGACCTGGAAACGAAAACAGACTATGAATTGTTATTTGGTGACTTCATAGAATACTTTGGAAAACAAAGTTTCAAGAATCAATACAGAATAATTTTAAATGGAGCAAAGGTGAAGAAGAGAGATGACATCCACAATTACATACAACAGGTCGAGAGGCTGGTCACACTCAGCTCAAGAGAGAACCAATATTCTAAATATGATCTCTTTTCGCAAAATTGTAAAGGGATGCCCGACAATATAAGAGCACAATTTGAAATTAACCCTAAGCCTATGGACTGTGAACTGAGCACCAGCAGATTACCTTTACTGATGAGGCAGATAGATATCTCCTCAGAGACAACATCGGAGCATACAGTAAGATCTAGAGAGCGCAAGAAGCGAATGTCTAAAATTGATGGGGAAACGTTGCACCCCTACTTTATGGCAACCATGAAAATGCGGCATAATGCGTTCGAAAAACTATCTCCGGAAACCAAAACATTGATAAGGAAAACTGCTAAAATGGAAGGGAGTAATCTGCAAATCCTTCTAGATGCGGACAACCAGCCCAAAGTCAACGTACTAATAAGCTATCCATGAGAGCTAAATGAAACGATCGATAGGCCATACATGAGAAGCACGATCCACATGACATTCAACGAGGATTTCACATTGGAAACAGCGCAAGCACTTATGGCATACAAAGAACAGATAGCTAAAATCCCGGAGATATATCTAGATGAAGAAAATCTAACAATCATACACGTCCTAAGAGAAAAGGAATATACCAAGCATTTACAGAAACAAATTGATCAAACAGTACAAATGGCGAGAGTACAACAGATAAGAATAGTCGTCATAGCAATGAGAGAGGATCTAGACAAATTACCGAGTTATTTAAAAGACATGGTATTAAGAGCAGAAAATTTTTTCCCATGGGAAAAGAAAGAATTCACGATTTCCGAGATAATTCGTTTCGACTTACAAATTGATTATTGGGCGCAGATATACGGAATAATGATAGATCAAAGCATAGCAATAGATCTATTCCAAAGAACAAATACAGATATTCGAAGAGCCTATGCGAAAATATATGTGGGGTGCAACATCAGAGACAAAACTGAAATAGCTGCAAAATCAACCTTGGTTAACCACGAAAAGGATAATCAAATGCAAACAAATAAACACCGAGGATGTATGAAAATCAATAAAACAGAAGAATGTGCAACAAGTAATAGATGAGAAACAGCCCGCAGTGCACATTCACAAAAATAATAGAATGAGCTGAAATGCTAAAGAAAGGCGGAATAACAACGCCCATAGAAATTTGCAAGATGGTGACGAAAACACAACTAGAGATCACTAAAGAGGAACAACTATTAACCTCGTCACAGTTGCTACTATTGCTGAAAACACAAACAATGATTGACAGGATAAACATTGAAAAATGGGGAGATGTGAGCCAAGACAGCACGATTGAATGGATCAACACTGACGATGAGCGATTTCTGGTAGAAATAAAAGTAACAAAAGAGAAGAGAGAAATAGCAGAAAGAAACTACCAGAGGATATGAGAACAGCAGACGGTAGCAACAATGAAATTAATGTTTACAGAAGCATTCACGCGCACAGAACTAGAAGAGCTGATGAAGCCATTCAATCAGATCACGGTCCACGTCAAATGCATCACTTCTAAAATCGACATCCAAGAATGTATACGGATGAAACTAAGCAAACGGGGACTCACACAATCATTTTGGGAGACAATCCTGGAAGCAAAAATGAATTACCCCGCCACCATCAGATTAGCAACAGCATCTAATACAATGGGCACTTACAATGAAATGGAAAGACTCGTCGATACAAAGATCTTACTATGTATGCCACCTAAAACGATTGCAATACCTATGGTACTGCCTAGATGGAGACTCCTGAAAGAGGTAAAACCAGCAAAAACATTTCTACATGAATACAAATCATACGTGAACTCACAACATAAAGCTATAGAGATGACAGAGCGAGAGGACTACAACAAAACGAAGAAGATATTGCTAGATAACAACAACAAAGAACGCATTTATATAGAAGGGACCATCACCCCGGATCAGCTATACACGAGGGGAAGAGCGATTCACATCCAACTCCAAGAATTAAGAGATGAGATAAAAAAACGCCAGCCGCGAGCAATAATGTTGTTTTCGGGAGTTAACAACATCATGTGGACCAATATGTGGGAACAAAAGTATTGCTACTATGATGTAACAAAAAGAGTTGAGATTGTCACCATGATGCACATCGAAAAAAATGATCCTGGCGAGATATCGGAACAATATGGTAATGGCTACTTTAATATTATTTAAATGCAGTTAGTGTCAACGCCTGGTTGCTTTACTTAATCAAACCAACAAACACTTTACAGAATTGAGTTTAAGTCAGTTACAACTTGACATGAGTACATGCACTGAGCTAAGGTAAGGTACACATAATTAGTCCTCATTGAGCTGAGGCAGTGCAGTGGATTTGGTCAATCATTCATGAAGGAGAGGAACTGTGATGTGGAGATTGGCTTAGGGCAGTAGCCCACAGATGATTTGATGAGGAAACGTCACACAACTTCATCACCTAAATAGTGATGATTAGTACTCAATTAACCTAACTAGTTAAACAGAGAGGAAAGGTTTGACAGTTCACCAAAGTAGTAACTCCTCACCCGCAATTTACTGAGTGGTAGTTATAAACAATAATACATGGTGCAAATAGGCCAGGTGGAGGATGTTACATTCTTACATGCGCATTTATAATTCCAGTGGGTCAGAACATGTTTACTAGAGAAAATTTTTTTCCAATAAACCCATTAGAAGAATCACCTTGGCAATTGTTCCAAATCACCAGTTTACAGGCACAATGTTTACAAATCCATTTTTTTATAAATTTAGTGGACTCCTTCAAGTTAATATAACCTGTGGAGGATCAAATATTGCATACACCCCCATGTTAGTTGGAGATGACAACTATACACAAGCATATTATCAATCAATAAAAGATCTGGGGATAAATAATGATTATGGAATATCCTACACACAGTATAATGAGCACATGATTATGGTTTTTGATCTGACTAGCATTGCAGAGGCCAACAATGAGGTTTTGTATCCTGAATTGAGTGGTCCAAATATACATTTAACACTGGATTTTAAAAATGTGCTAGCCAAATCAATGGAAGTTATCATTTGGGGGAAACCAATTCTAAAATCTATAGTGATAAACAGTGAAAAGTTATAAAAGGATAAGATATGTGTTTTGTAAATCATTGTATTGTATTGTAGAAAGATGTTGAAACTTGACAAAATTCATGTAGTAAAAGGTTGAATTCACTCTTATAAAGATCTGCATTTAAAGTTTGCACATGTTAAAAACTATTTATTACAGAAACATGGTATACACAATGTCAGTGTTGAAAAAGTTTTGCTAATGAACCCCCATGAAGGATTGATTCAAATTTATAATTTGAGGCTACACTTGCTTTTGAAATGGTAGAACTGTTTAGAATACATGCAATTTACCACAATAGCTATGGTTTTGTTAAAAGAGAATTTGGAATTGGCATAGGATATCCAATATTTTACAGATTTTGGTGTAATTTACCAATTTTAGGCCATCTACCATCTTTATTGTTTTGGCTCTATGTTAAATTTAGACATTGGAGACTTTACAATTATTTAAATATCTAATGGACACTGATGAGATTAGACACATTTCCTTATAAATTCCCTCACTCCACTTTTGATTTTACAGTGTAAAGATGATATTCAACCAAGTTTGGTTAAAGGCTCATTCTTAATTGCAAATCCAAGTCCACACAATCAACCTGGTACACATTGGTTGTTGATTATATGAGATGTCAATGGTGACTTAATTTTCAAAGATTCTCTTGCATGTCCCTTAAAATATTATCCTGACATTGAATGCTATTGTCACACTGCCTATCCAGGATTTCACATTTATGAGAGTGATAGAAAAACAAGATTACAAGGAACATCATGCAATACCATCACTGTCATACACCACAAAAAAATAAATCTGATGTATAAACCAGTTTCAAAATCATATATCAACAGAATAACAATGAAATTTTTACCAAGCAAGGGTATCCAGTCAGATTCACTGGTACAGGGCGATTGTATATCACACTTGATATTTCAACAAATGGGGAAAAACAGAAAAAAGCTATCAACATTGTCAATTGGAAATTAATCATAACACTTTTGCATTGATGTAATCTTTGAATAGTGCATAATAAATTGATTGGTTATTTTTTTATTTCACTAACAAAACATTAATTTGTATCACTTCACATGCCTCATTATTAAATACATTTGTGTTTTATCAACTTGACAATGATTTCTTATGTGAGGTAATAAAATTATTGATTTTTAAACATATTTGTAAGTAGTTTTCACTTTTACTTAATATATATGCATGTTTTAAACTGAAGGGTTCACTGGATTGATGGGAAACATATAGATTGACGCACAAGTAATGGTTCCTGTAAAACTAGTATCTGATGTGGAGAAGATGGGTGTGCCACCCAGAGGTGTTGGGTGAATTTACTATGTATTTGAATGAACCAATTAATAATGCATAGCTTTACAGACTTGTATAAAGATATAAACTCCATTTTTAAACACAAAGGTGTTTCAATACAATTCAAATTGGTTGGTAGATGCCTACAAGCAACAAGCAAGTCAGAATATGAGGTGGATTTAGACCAAGCTGGTGAAATGCTAGGATTTTATTGAAAAATTTATCCAAATACCACAACTGATGCCAGCTATGAATGTGACACATACAGTGGAAATCATATTTTAATGGTACAAACTGATATTGCAGAACCTCAATTTGTTGGTAGCACTCAATTACCCCTACTGGATAAATCTCCATTGGTTTTAACACAATTTGCCAAGTACAATTCCAATAATACATCACAAAAAGTGAAATTCAATGTATAAACCAGTGTCAAGATTGTACATTGATAGAATAATTGCAAAGTTTTGTAGTGAGCAAGGTCAAATAATAGAATTTAACAGGATCAGAAGATGGATATCACATTGGATATTCACACAAAATGATGGAAAATCAAAAATTATTTCATTTGTTGTTTGTAGCATTTGTGTAAACTCTAAAGTTATAACTAAACATTTGTGTTTTTAATTAAATAAATCTATCAATATTATTTTTTTTCAAGTTGTAAAATGTAGTGCATTCAGTTTTTGGAGATTGAGTCAAGGATGGTTGAATTTCTCTAATACAGGGTAAGTTATTTTTACATTTAAATAATACAACTAAGTGAAAATTGATTTCTTTTGTATGTTTAATGTCAATAAAAATTTTTCCTAGATTTTTTTAAAGAAAACAGTATTATAATATGGGTCATAGGAGATCTCACTTTTTTCTGATTGGTTGAGAGGTGGGTTGTAGGAGATCTCACTTTTTTCTGATTGGTCAAGAGGTGGAGCATAGGAGATCTCACTTTTCTCTGATTGGTCAAGAGGGACCTTTGGCCTCTGCTGGGTTGTGTATATTGGCAGGGGTGTATCTCTGACATTATTGGAATATTTTGTTGGCATTGTTTGCAGTCTATTGTTTAAATGTAACCAATTTATCAATACACATAGAGATAAAGCAATTTTCAAAATTTTGACAATTTTTTATACATATTACATTAATAATTGTCAAAGATCATTGAAATTCTATATGCAAGAAATTGACGTTTTTGGAATTATATTTTATTGCTAAATTTCTTCTGTAAAAGTCATAATTAATAAGTATTTTCAAACAAAAATATTTTGTTTTATTTTACATACTTGCTTTTTGTTAATGTATGTGACTTGCTTATTTATGTGGCTCATTTAGTTTACATACTTGTTTTTTTATTAACATACACAACATTGGAAATATCACATTAATTTAGTTTACAAACTTATTTTACATACTTTTTTTTATTAACATACATGATATTGGAAATACCATATTAATTTAGTTTATACATTTATTTTACATACTTGTTTTATTCAGTATACTTTAATAAAAAATGTTTGAATCAGAGAGGTAATAATACTCATTAAAAGCATAAGGGCTTATTTTGGTAATAAAGCAAAATAATTTTTCAGAACTAGTTTCTGCAAAAACTCACAATTTCTAATATTTAATAAATGTAAGTGGTAAAACCCACATACATGTTTAAGACAAGACAAAAATGTAATTTATTCTACACTTTGCTTACAATGATCAAACATATCACACTATTGAATTTGTCTATTATGTTAGTTTATCATCATTGTTGTTGTTGAGGGAATTCAGTAGGAAACAAATGCAATATGTATTTGCACATTATGAATTTCACATGGTAAGTATCTAAATTAATGATTAATAAGTCAAATGAGGTGACAGATCACAGTATAAAACACATGAATATTAAAAGTTTAAATAAATTCAATAAAAATGTGTATTAACAAACAAACAACGTTTCTATAAATTATATAATTAATTTAACATTGGGCAGTAAATTCACAGCAATTCATTAAAATATAATTATGTTTTTAAAGAAATATCTGTAAAACTAACTAGAAATAATATTGTAAAAAAGCATTAAGAATCAAAAACAATATCTGAGATATAATTATAAAAATAGCTTACTAAAAAGTTTGAAATCTTTCAAGATAGTTCTTTCATCAATGTGAAATCCCATTACTGCTCTATGTAAGTTGTATGCTTTCATAGTGTCAACATAGTTTATCTATGGCCATTGTTTGACTGCCAGAATGTAAACAACTATAAACACAGTAAAATTCCATTATACCACTGTGTGTGCAATCTCTCTACAGACAATATGTAATTTGTTATCTATTGTTCAAATGTCAAAAATGTATCAATTCATAAAGAATCATATCTACCAAACATGAAATCCAAATCAATTTAAAAATTAATTAAAACATTTTCAAATCATATATAAAACTAGAATTTTTCACGATTTGGATTATTACTATCAAAATTGGTTATTAATACAAAACATTTAAAAATAACAAAGAACTTATTTTATTTTACAATTTAAAAAATTGGTTTTACTTAAATTTCATCAGTGTCTTTGATATTAAGTGTTAAATAAATACTACTAGTATCATTGAAATGAATGAACTCACCATTTGATGTATGGAAGCTAATTGTAATTCTATCAATGAATGACATTGAAGTTGGTTTATAAATTATATGAGTCTTTTTATAATTGATGAATGGCTGATCATTTACACTATATACTGTGAATAAGGGTATTTGATCCAATAACAGGATGCTACCACTCTGATAATGTTGACAATAGTAACTATATCAGTATAAATTAAAATATTATGCAGTCCATTTAAAATATCAAAGCTATATTTAGCAGTGTTCAAACTATTGACTATTTGATAGGGACAATCAAAGCCCAAAATTTCACCTACCTGATTTAATTCAAATTCATAAGGCGTTTCATTTTTTATGACTACTCTTCCACTGATTATTTCAAAATCCAATTTCAGTACTGTTGTAATCATTGGCAAATTTTGTGAAAGAGTACTAAATAGTTTTTCAAAACTTTTTTCATCATTTGCTTCAGATTTAACAACCGTCAATTCAATTTTCGTTAAGACTTGGTTAACAAAGCTAAACACATCTTCTACATTTTTCACATGAACGCCCTTCACATAAATATCACGATTATTTCCATTTGCGTCGATAAAACTCCACAATTGATCTCGTATATTATTGAATCCTATGGGAAAGGTAATATTTAGCAAAGCCACATGAGATGCATTATAGATTGGTCTTTCCAAATGCGTAGTAAAACTATGTATTGAGTTATTGCTTCGATAGTTGTCAGAAAGTAGACTAACAATTGGCATATCGCAAAAGTATATAAAATTATAAATTTAGATTATGCTATTTATACAAAACATTTTGTGCACGTAAAATAAGTAAAGTGACTACGAATACATTAATTTATTAAGCCCATCACTACACAAAAAGTCATTAACAAACGGTAAATCAGTAAATACAAATATTTCGGGTATATTGTTGAAAAATAAAAAAGCATGAAAAATACAATAAGCACTGCAAACTGGTGATATCCCCTGCAACTTAGTTTTTCGATCGCCTTCATACACATCGAATCCAGGATATGTAGTTAGACAGTAATGTTCAATATCAGGGTACTGGCTTAGTGGAAAACCGAGAGAATCCTTGAATATTAAGTTCCCACTTACATCTCGTATAATCAACAACCAATGGGTTCCAGGATGGCCAGTTGGACTCGCATTACAAATTAGAAAAGAGTTTTGGACAAGACTTGGTGGTATGCAATCTGAACAGTGTACACCGAAAAAACACCAACGTAGTGATGGGATTTGGAGAATAATACGTCTAATTTTGTCAGCATACATTAAACATTTAAATAATTGTAGAGTTCATTATACCTAAACTTCACATATATCCAAAACAATAATGATGGCAAATGACCCAAAATTGGTAAATTACACCAAAACCTGTAAAATATTGGATATCCATTGCCAATTCCAAATTCTCTTTTAACAAAGCCATAACTATCATGGTAAATTGCATGAAGTCTAAAAAGTTTTGACCATTTCAACAGCAAATGTAGTCTAGAATTATTTATGCCAATAAGGTGTTTGTACATAATCCTTAAATTTGTTATATGACATTGAACCAGCAACAGTGTAAATCTTATCACCATGTAAAAAACACCTGTTTTTGGATCATTTAAAAATTCTTTCAATGCATCATTATTATTATAATTATATAAATTTAACATGTGGTGATGGTATTTTAGAAGTTTTTTCAAATCATCATCATTGTACTGGTGTTGTACATCAGGAATGATTCCATGTTGGATATTGTAGACAATGCCGCATATTAAATTTAGAATATCTTTGTCTTCTAGCAAAATCAACTTAGTTTTTGTGGAGCAGACTGCTAGAAACTTGTAAATGGCGGGAGTAGTAATAAGGACTTCCATTTTGTGCCACTTTTTTCTGATTGATCACGAGGGGGAGTCCAGTCTGTGCTACTTTTTTCTGATTGGTCAAGAGGTGAGTCGTAGGCCATGCCATTTTTTTCTGATTGGTCGAGAGGGGTGGCCTTTGACCTGAGACGCTGTGAATATTGGCGGAGGTGTTGTACTGACGTCATGGAAGTCATGTACTTTTACTAGTTTTTGTGTTATGTGATCTAATTTAGTTTTACATTAACTTACATTTTTTTAGTATTACTTTCCCACATTACCTTACATTTTTTTAGTTTTACTTTCCCACATTAACTTACTTTGCATTTTTTACTTTCACACATTAACTTACTTTACATATATTACTTTCACACATTAACTTACTTTACATATATTACTTTCCCATATTAACTTACTTTACATTTTTTACTTTCCCACATTAACTTACTTTACATTTTTTACTTTCCCACATTAACTTACTTTACATTTTTTACTTTCCCACATTAACTTACTTTGCATTTTTTACTTTCCCACATTAACATACTTGTTTAAAAAGTGGAATCGAAAAATATTTCCAAGTAAAAATAAATATTAATAATAATATTTAATAAATATACTTTTTATATCCCACATTAACTTACTTTGCATTTTTTACTTTCACACATTAACTTACTTTACATATATTACTTTCACACATTAACTTACATTACATTTTTTACTTTCACTCATTAACTTACTTTTTAGTTTTACTTTCCCACATTTACAAACTTGTTTAAAAAGTGGAATCAAAAAATATTTCCAAGTAAAAATAATTTACATACTTGTTTAAAAAGTGGAATCAAAAAATATTTCCAAGTAAAAATAAATATTAATAATAATATTTAATAAAAGTACATGGTAAAACCCACATACATGTTTAAGACAAGACAAAAATGTAATTTATTCTACACTTTGTTTATAATGATCATATATATCATACTATTAAATTTGTCTATTGTGTTAGTTTATCATCATTGTTGAGATGGCAATGCTTTAAGAAACAAGCGTAATGTGTATTTACACATATTTCACA
>CABFPE010000248.1:9959-23189 GCA_900660155.1 Hofstenia miamia
GATTTAGATTATTCGATTGTTTCCATTTACAGATATTTTGAAAAATCAGATTTCAAAATCGTGGTTGGGTTTAAAGGGAAACCGCTTTTCCTTAATATTCCAGTTACAAAAAACGATTCATCTCTTATTAAAGGTTATTCTAAGGTTAGTTTGTTAATTTCTCACAGTTCACTTAAAAAAGCTGGTTGAAAGGGCATGTCTGTGTACTATGTATATGAAATAATGTCGGATTATGGTTTTGCATTTTGATAGGGCGATATCTATTGAATTTTTCAGCAATAGAAATTTTCTATTCTAATTTATAATGATAAAGTTATATAAATATAAGGTGATGCTGAGAAAATTTAGGTGAGTTTGACAACATAGAGGTCCATTTACTACAATTATGTAAGTTTATATGATAAAGGAAGTATTAAAAATTGATGAAATAATGTCTGATTATGGTTTTACATGAAGAGCAAATATTTCGTATTCTAGTAAACATCTAATTTCACATGCTTTTAATACTGTATATTCTTTGCATCAGTAATGCATTGGATCCTAATCAACAGTACACTATACTGAGTTCTCTTTACAAACATGTTTTCTTCACTTTTAGACTAATTTTTGCCAACTTTTTTTTTAAACAGCCTAATTTTTCACATTTTTTGACATTGAGTACTTGTTCCAAACCATGAAAATTGTATTTTGACATGCTAAACGGTGATTTTTTGTTGAAAATTTGAAATAGTTCAGTTCTTAGAGTGCTTGTATACATAGAAAACTCATTTATCGTATAAATACTAAATAAATATCATTACAATCATTCTCCATGATAGACGTAATTATAAACGTAACTGATATCAGTTTCCAGTATATTTTATTCATGATACGCCAAATGTGAAAAATTGGCATACAATGTATGAATACCACTACTGTACTTGCTATTTAGTTTATAATAGGATCTATATATCTAGGTACAAACATATAATCGTATTTTTTAAGTGCAATTGAAAATACACAATTTCATTGTATCTGATAGCCTAGCACTTTGAAAATTTACTGTTTTCTAATTATATTATAGCCCTTTGGGAATTGAATTTATTGAATTGATTACCTTTGAATATTTGCAGACAAGCAATTTCGAAAATTTTTGTAAAATATATTGCACTTCAGTGACTGCGGTATATAGTCTCCAAATTGGCATTGTTGAAAATTTCTCATTTTGACAGAATGGCCACTTACAATATAATTCACAGTCGAGTGTTTTACACTCTGTTGTAGCAAGGGTTGGTTTTTTATATATGCATATGTTACAATAAGATTGTGTAATTAGGAATTTCATGAAATCTCTAAATTGCAGTGAATTTGTGAAATTGCTATTTCGCTTAAAAACTTTATGAAAAAACCAAATTTGAGGAGTTGAGACGGGGTTGGATCTAGGGAAGCTGTTGTATTTTTCTACTAAATTCATGAAGTATTTTAATATTTTATAAATTTGTGCAAAGTGAAATACTATATTTCTCAAATTCACTTAATTTTAGGGGCTTCACGATAGACAAATGTTTAATTTAATGCATCTCACTTTAACATAAAAATGAAGTCTCTATCTCTGCGAAGAATGTGCAATTTAGACCAAGTTTAGAGAAAAGTTGCATATGTTGAACAAGCTGTTGTAATGATAAGGTCAGTGTAACGTCTAGCGTTTTCCAAAGGTGAAAATATGGAAACTGGAATTTTTATGTGTGAAGAATGTGCATATGCAATAGCAATGACCGTTTGTATTTGGAACTTAAATAGAAAACAAGCTTATTTTGTTTGGTGATATTTTTATTTCACTTTGCACAGTTTTTGGAGAGCAGACCACTTCAGCATTTAGAAGGCATCGAGTTTTTAAGACTTCTACTGTTTGACTCATTGGTTATGCTATTCTATGCATTAATATGCTTTCCTATAGATAAAAACAAACTGCCAATATTGCTTTAGTTATTTGAAAACAAATTTTTTACATTGTAATTTACATTTCACCTAAGTTTGTGGATTTTACAATGTAAATTTCACTGATTAACGTGCACACATAGCCTAAAAGCTGTCCGAGCAATGCTTCTGTCCCAAAGCAAAACAACTTAAATCCGATTTTTCATAAAAAGGATTTAAATGTCATTTTATAGATTCAAACCTGTCTATAGTCTATCTAGTCATAGTAAAAAAGGCAATATGAATGAGGAAAATGATGTCTAATAATATACCCAAAAACTTATGTCCATGGGACTACAAAGGCAAAACAACTTAAAATACGTTAAGAATAAATTTGGACTTAAGTTGTTTTGCTTTTGGATGGCAGAATGCTTAGACAGATTTTTCATGCGGGGAATTTCTTTTATATCATATAAAAGTGACAATGGATTCCCTGTAATTTTAGCTTTGCGAAACTCTTTTAACAATATCGCGTGCAGAGAGCAGAAAAAAGTTAAATTCCCAGTTGGGTTCTGATCAGTACATTAGAACACCGTAATAATCTGTAAATTTGAATTTTTACTTTTTGCAGAACTCTATTAACGATTTTCAAGAAATTGAACAAAAATTCCCGCATGTTTTTGTTCCAAAGTCTATATTACTGTAAATGTCTTAAAATTTCAATTTTATTTGTTCAAATTCGTCCTTAAAATGAGTGTTTGTGACAAATATTCACAGAGAAATACCTGCTCAAATTCACCAATACCAGAATTCGATTATGCGAAACAGTGCTTTATAAATCGAATATCTCCATTTTCACATTTCTAAAATTTTAAATTTCGACTGAAAAAGAGGGAAACTCCTACCAACAAACCTAGTGAACGATGTTCACTTTTATAACTTTTTTACTTCCAACGTCAACCATTTAAAGTTTCAAATCCATTTATTCTATTTTCTGTATCCCGAATTATATCTATTCTTTATCAAACATTCCGTTTTTGATTCAAAACCTCAAGCACTGCACTCAAGCAAGTTATCTCGAATAAACTATTCCAATCTCAACGTCTTTCACCATGTTTAATGGAAATGTGCCTCTAACAACACAGAAAGTCATTATTGCCTACCTGTCAATTTATTTCAAAGTTACTTACTGTCATTGCTGGATCCATAACTGACTCTGTCTTAGTAAATTGCATAGCAAACTAGATCCATATTGGATGGGATGCGATTGGACGCACACATTTGTATTTCCTATAGTAGGTGATATTAGTAAAATGAATTTAAAATATAATTTAATAAAGTCAATAAATTTTGTCATGTTGCATGTCTCATTGTTCCATTAAATAGGAATAAACCTTAACTTTCATAAATTAATAAATTTATTTGAACTGTATTCCATGGGTAATATTATAATCCCATAGATGGAATGGAATGGGATACGCACAAATTACCAAGGTATGGAATGGTACGAAAAATAATATCCCATGGACAAGCCTGCTATTGAAATTAATAGAATAAAGCAATTCCGAACCCCATTGCTCTGCGACTATGGGACCATATGTGCTTACTTGATGTAAAACTATTCTTGCTTTTTAGGATTTACCAATTCTGGATTGACTATACTATACAAAAGTTAGTTAAAACTTATACTTTTCAATGGCCTGTTTTATAAATACATGCACATATCCTGGCAATACAATTTAAATACCATTCAATGTGAGCCTAATAACTCTTTGATAAACATGTTTTTAATTTTTTATTCTAATTTATATATTCTGACTCTTAACAAAGAAAAGTTTAGCAAAAATTCACATAGATGATTGGATCAATGATAGATAGTAAACGTTAGATAATGTCATTGAGATATATATTTCACCATCAGATTTAGATTATTCGATTGTTTCCATTTACAGATATTTTGAAAAATCAGATTTCAAAATCGTGGTTGGGTTTAAAGGGAAACCGCTTTTCCTTAATATTCCAGTTACAAAAAACGATTCATCTCTTATTAAAGGTTATTCTAAGGTTAGTTTGTTAATTTCTCACAGTTCACTTAAAAAAGCTGGTTGAAAGGGCATGTCTGTGTACTATGTATATGAAATAATGTCGGATTATGGTTTTGCATTTTGATATGGCGATATCTATTGAATTTTTCAGCAATAGAAATTTTCTATTCTAATTTATAATGATAAAGTTATATAAATATAAGGTGATGCTGAGAAAATTTAGGTGAGTTTGACAACATAGAGGTCCATTTACTACAATTATGTAAGTTTATATGATAAAGGAAGTATTAAAAATTGATGAAATAATGTCTGATTATGGTTTTACATGAAGAGCAAATATTTCGTATTCTAGTAAACATCTAATTTCACATGCTTTTAATACTGTATATTCTTTGCATCAGTAATGCATTGGATCCTAATCAACAGTACACTATACTGAGTTCTCTTTACAAACATGTTTTCTTCACTTTTAGACTAATTTTTGCCAACTTTTTTTTTAAACAGCCTAATTTTTCACATTTTTTGACATTGAGTACTTGTTCCAAACCATGAAAATTGTATTTTGACATGCTAAACGGTGATTTTTTGTTGAAAATTTGAAATAGTTCAGTTCTTAGAGTGCTTGTATACATAGAAAACTCATTTATCGTATAAATACTAAATAAATATCATTACAATCATTCTCCATGATAGACGTAATTATAAACGTAACTGATATCAGTTTCCAGTATATTTTATTCATGATACGCCAAATGTGAAAAATTGGCATACAATGTATGAATAGTACCACTGTACTTGCTATTTAGTTTATAATAAGATATATATATCTAGGTACAAACATATAATCGTATTTGTTAAGTGCAATTGAAAATACACAATTTCATTGTATCTGATAGCCTAGCACTTTGAAAATTTACTGTTTTCTAATTATATCATAGCCCTTTGGGAATTGAATTTATTTAATTGATTACTTTCGAATACTTGCAGACAAGCAATTTCGAAAATTTTTGTAAAATATATTGCACTTCAGTGACTGCGGTATATAGTCTCCAAATTGGCATTGTTGAAAATTTCTCATTTTGACAGAATGGCCACTTACAATATAATTCACAGTCGAGTGTTTTACACTCTGTTGTAGCAACTGTTGCTTTTTTATATATGAATATGTTACAATAAGATTGTGCAATTAGGAATTTCATGAAATCTCTAAATTGCAGTGAATTTGTGAAATTGCTATTTCGCTTAAAAACTTTACGAAACAACCAAATTTGAGGAGTTGAGGCGGTGTTGGATTTAGGAAAGCTGTAGTATTTTTCTACTAAATTCATGAAGTAGCTAGGTATTTTAATATTTTATAAATTTATGCAAGTGAAGTACTATATTTTTCAAATTCACTGAATTTTAGGGGCTTCACGAAATTTTTAATTTTACAATCTCATTTCAACAAATAAACTATAAATGAAGCTCATATTCTAGAAATGAACTCAGTGTCGGTTTGTTACAAAACAAAGTTGCGGTTTTGATTTTTCAGCTAATTATTATAGGCATTTGTATGCTTGTTTTAAAAACACAAAATTAAGTTATTAATGATTAAGACAATATTACTCTTATCATTTCTTGGAAATAACATCACTAGCAACTGGCTGAAGTACGAAAAACTTGGTTTCCATGTTTTGACTGAAACCGCGAATTTGGTTTTTTCGATATACCTAAAAACTGATTGATAAGTAGCCTTGCGGATTTAAAAATATTCTGAATTCCGAATTGACTAATTGTTGATTTCTCTCCATCTTTGTTTATCATTCACTTCCTTTTCTAAACGGAACATTCCAGAATTTAAATTTATATTCACCTCATCAATTACAATGCCAACCTATGTTGAAGCATTAAACTAGGATCAAATTCTTCATTATATAGTGGCAAAAGGACTAAACTTTTAAATTTAAGTTGTTATTATAGGCTTAGGATGTCTGAAGTAGGACCTAAAACAAGCATGAATCAATGAATATTATCTATTCTCTAGTTCTCTAGTTAATCGCATTCCATTTTCATAGTTCTTAAGTTGGTCAACTTCTAGATCATTTTCATAAACTTTATTGATGTCATTTATGTACTTACACCAACGTTATTTGTTGTATTTCATTACAAATCAGAGGTGAACACAGTAGATTCCCCTTATAAAATCATATCTGTCCAATGGTAAATTGGATTATTAACTAGAGAACGAATTCTGACTACTTACTTTAGACTTGAAGAGAAAACTACAAGTACATTCACATAAATGCTTTACAAGTGGCCTTTGGAAAAGAAGTAAAGGTCAGACAACATTCCAGCTACAAAAGTCTCGCAAAAAATCAAATTTTTAAAATGTAAATGAAAGTTGAGACAATTCTTTATTGTCTTGTTTTTTTTCAGAGTTTTGTGCACTTGAATTATTTTATAACTCATCATTTGCTGTCATACTAAGAACAAAAGCCACTTTCTTCAAACTTAATGTTAAAATTTGTTCTAAAATATATTGCTTTGACTGAATTACTTGAAAGCCTAAAAACATAAGAAACTGCATGATTAATGCTAGTGATATTTAATTTATATGTGCTCACATAAAAAAAATTTCAAACCCTCAGCCTCCATGATTTTTAAAAGTTTGATTCAACTGGTTTTAGTTAATAATTCACTAATGAAATAAAACTAATTATGCAATTGAAATTGCGGTGAATTGACTAACAATCTAGTAAATATACTAAAAATGTAAATGTTTATATGTTATCAATATTTTGACCAATAAACCTACAATTTGCTTCAATATAGGGATTCAATTCCAATGTCTTCATTTCTTCATGTTGGTGATGAATGTGAAAATTCGTATATAATGGAAACAAAATGACACATTTAGTGTACATGTACATCATCGGAAAATGTGTAACCAGTCTGAAAAAGACTCTCATTTAACATGAACTTAACAGTCACAGTTTCCTCTATTTTTATCAAAAATATATTCAATAACAAATCAATTTTGAGAAAAATATCAATGCTCTTTAATACCTACTGAATGTTTGCAATGTACTTTCCAAGTTTGGTTTTTACTTTAAGTGACGTTCAGTGCATGTGTTCAAAAAAGCGTTCCTTCGTAATCGTCAGTTAATGCACACCTTCAAATAGGAATTTTCAATTTATGGAGTAGGTTCAAATGAAAATCCACAAAATGATTTCTTTTTAAATCTACATTGTGCAGGGCATTATTGTCTGTCCACGTTTTGCATTGCAATAGAAATAGTTACTGCATTTAACTCTGTTTGCGGACAGTAAATACATATTTTGAAAACGTCAAAATATTTTTGGGTTTTAAAGTCAGAACTAAATTAAGAGTTCTTCGGAAGAAAGTGAAGTTAGGTTAAAGATATGCTACATATTTCAGACTAACCCTGCTTTTCAAATTTCTTAGCTAAATGTTCTTTATCATGAAGCTTTATAGCTAAGCCATTTTTAAAATAGATTTTTCAAATATGAAATGAAGCTACACAGTAGTCTATTTCCATGTTTATTTTTTTCAAGTCTACCCTATTTGGTGAAATGAAGACCTTAACCCGATTATTTTGTTAATCTTCAGATTTAAACAAAACTAAATAAAAAATCATAACTTACTGGTATGCATTAACAGTCAAAGCATATGTAAAGAAAATTTCAAAATTTTAGCATAATGATTTTCTAAAAGCAGTCTAATACTTACATATTTGACGTGCATTTTTAACTTTGCAAAATATGAATGAGCAGATGCCCATGCAAGTTATACTAATACAGTAAAAACACAGACCCGCTCAAATATATATATATATATATTTAAAAGAAATGCTATTTAAATGCATTTTAAATTGGAATCCACTACTTAACGCGTTTCAAACTTTTATTGATCATCGTCCGAAATCAAAATGAATACTTTAAAAGAACTTTTGAAAATGGCATGCTTAGATAATTCTTTTCTTTTTAATGGCTCCATTTATAATCAAATTGACGGGGTCTATGGGATCTCTGTTAGGCCCAACCATGGCTCAATTTGCAATGGACACTATTGAAAGAAATTTTTCTAATCATGATTTTCTATTTTACAAATGATACGTTGATGATATCATTGCTGTGTTTAGTAACCAAGATGAAACAATTGACAACAAGCTAATATTCCTAGATACTCAAATTTCAAATCATCATAAAAGTTTTTCTTCAAGTTATCACTTCAAAATCACCAAAACTGGCGTATACATACCATTTACATCTTATTGTGGCAAGAAGTATAAAATCAACTGCGTCAAAGCAATTTGAAAAAGAATTCATGCAATATCATTTGATTGCAAAAACATCAGTACTTGACACATTGTACACAGTTTTTGAAAACAATGGTTATCCGCATAAATTAATTTAAAAAATTATCACACAACAAATTTTACAAGATAATGAAATAAAGTTGTAACTCAATCATTGCAAGATCAAGAGCAGCAAAAAATATATTGTAAACTTCCATATAGGGAGAACAACATCAAGAAATTGTCAAGGAACTTAATAAATATCAATAAAAAGCTCATAGGTTCAAGGACATCTTTTTAAAAACAAAGACCACATTCCTGAAAACTTAGTTTCTTCAATAGTTGATAGACATCAATATGACAATTGTAACAAATTGTACATTGGAGAAATAAGCCGCCATTTCGTGAAGCGCATGAAAGAGCATATTTATGGATATTTAAACACTGAAATATTTAAACACCATCATGAAATTAAAAAGAAAATTTTAACATCCTTATAAATACTAACAATACAAAAATAAGAGATGCATTATAATTTAACAAATTAGAACCAAGGACGCAAGAAGTAGGGGGCAAAAGGGGCAGCTGTTCCCCCAACAATTACGAAAAAATCGAAAAAATATGCAGATTCAAAGGTTTTATTTAAAAAATTTAAAATGGATCCACTTCAGTTCATTTAAATCATTCTCGCGTCCCTGATTAGAACGGACCAACATACTGAATAAGCAAATAAATAAATTTCAAAGATTATATCTATTTTAAATCTTAGCATATAGAAATTATTTTAGTTAATTATAAAAATTGTAGTTTATGGTTTTTTAAAAAATAATTTTCTGGGTACAAGAATTAAGGAACATATGAATGGGCACCTAAAATCTGAAATTTTTATGCACAAACATCAACTAAGAGAAGAAAATTTTTACATCCAACTAAGATCAGAACATCATAAAATAGGAGAGGCATTAATAATTAAACAATCAAACAAAGATCAATTATTGAATAAACAACTAAGCATGATATCATTGAACTTATTTTAAGAGCATGCAATATTAAAATATATAAAGTGTAGTCTATTGTAAATATATTTAGTTTTTTACCGCATATTTGTACTGATGATGTTTTATATAAACGAAACCGGTCTATCCTTTCCTTAGCGTCTATGCTAAAAATATATATATATATATATATATATATATATATATGATTAATTCTCGTATTTATAAACTTTCGAAATGGTTAGATAAGTTAATGAAAAAGTACATTTCATCAAATTACAATTTAGTAGATACTTTTGATTTTCTCAATAAGTTAGCGAATGATTTTGAAAGCATACGTGATAAAAGTAAATACATGGTAAGATTTGATGTAAAATCATTTTTTACAAATATTCCTCTGAAGAAAATCATTGTTCACAATTTTGAATTTAATACCAGAACATGAAATTTCCACATATTACCTTAAGGAAATTTTTAAACATAGCATGTCTCAATGTGACAATCATTTTTAATGGAACTATCTATTAACAAATGCACGGTATGGCAATGGGATCGCCATTAGGTCCTTCCATGGCTAGTTTGCCATGGATATAATTCTAAAAGAAATTAAAACACTAAAGATTAATAAAACACTGGTATATTACAAATACGTTGATGACATATTTGCTTTGTTTGAAGATAAAGAAAATGTAGAAAACTTTATGCAATTTTTAAATGGATTCCTACCTGAAATACAATTTGCAGTAGAAGAACAAAATCGCAGTCTAAATTTTCTAGATGTAACAATAACATTGAACCAACACCACTATAGATAAGATAAGATATTCTTTATTAAAATAATACTTTCAATTACAAGACTGATTATTAGCTGAATAACGTCAAGAATGATAACAAATAACTATAATATTTACAAAATATAATAAGACTACAAAATTTGGTCTGTTCTGGCTATGGAAATTAATTGCGAGTTATTGTATAATCATTATTGTAAAATTTCAATCCTAACCATGATTTACCCAAAATGAATTTTTCCTTAAATAAATACTTTCAATTTTCTTTTAAACTTAATTGCAATCTTAATCATTGTAATTTCATTTGGTAATCAATACCAATTGCGAATTGCAACATTAATAAAAGACTGTTGATTGATTTTTTTACGAAATTTAATGAATTAGTTCTTATATTGCGCTTATGACAAAAGTTTGGAAATGATATTGAATTATTTGAAAGTAATTGATTTGTTATTTTAAAAACTTTATCAAAATATTAAAAATAAAAAGTTGATTTGGAAACAGCAGGGATGATAAAATGTAATTTCTTGTTTTGGAGTTTTTCTGACAAACATCCAATGCGCATTTTAATTGTATTGTAAGTTTTTTTTACTAATGATTCATTTAAACTTTAAAAAAGTGTATTTGTAAAATTAAAATGACTTATGACTAAACCATGAAATAATTGAATCATCTTGGCAAAGGGTAAATGTTCAGCTACGTGTGATATTGTTTTAATACTCGATCATTGCCATGCGCTTTCAGATTTCTTCTACTTGCAGCTTGTATGTTAATTTTAAGTCAATAGTTATGCCTAGATATTTGAAGGATTCTTTAGGGGAGATTGAGGCGTTATTTAAAGTAATTGAAAAATTTGGTAGTAATACACTTTTTCCCTGAGGATTCAGGATGAAAATTATGTTTTTTCAGTTGTTTAATTTGTGCATGTTAAAATTTTTACTCAATTTTTCACAATTTTGTTTTACATCATTTATTGCTTGATTTAAAGATGTATTTCCACTAAAAGTGCATGTATCATTCGGCGTATTGCATCAATGACAATTCGTATGTTGCTGCATATCGTTTACATATACATGTATGTTAAAAAGTAGTGGTCCAAGAATAGTACCTTGCGGTTCTCCGTTTTTCATAGATAGCCAATTAGAGAAAGTATTATTTAATTTGACGCACTAAATTTTGTTAATTAGATAACTAGATATTAATTTAACGCTACTTTCAGAAAATCCTAGCTCTTCTAATTTCATATATAAAATATCTTGATTAATTGAGTCTAAAGCTTTTGAAAGATCGAGACAGGCCACTGCATCAAATTGGTCAGAGTCAAGAGATGATCGCCAAATTTCGGTAGCATACAAAAGAGCATCATCAGTTGAAAAATTCTTGCGGAAACCAAATTGTGTTTTTG
Source organism: Hofstenia miamia (assembly GCA_900660155.1). Taxonomy (NCBI): domain Eukaryota; kingdom Metazoa; phylum Xenacoelomorpha; order Acoela; family Hofsteniidae; genus Hofstenia; species Hofstenia miamia. The sequence continues at coordinate 21,390 of CABFPE010000248.1, forward strand.
ACATTAATTGGTGTTTGAAAGGTGGTCACTAATTTTATTTATTATGTAAGAGTCGTTAAAAAATTTTACTTATTGGCGAAGTAATTGAGATCGGCCTATAATTAATACCTAAAGTTACATCTTTCTTTTTGAAAATTGGAGTAATATATGCTTGTTTCAAACAATTTGGAAAGTTGTTTTGTTTTAAGGATTCATTGAAGATGAAATTTAAAGGTTCAACAATTATAGAGGCAGTTGCTTTTAACATCCAGGAATGAATTTTAGATGGACCACTAGATTTTTCGGGTTATAGTTTATTAATTGCTTTAATCATTTCGTATGTAGTAGAAAAACGAAAAATGAATTGGGGTGTTTTATAATTAATATTTGGTGATTGATATTTGATATAAGGTCCTTAAAATTTTCCCAAGTTAACAAATGTTTCATTTAGTACAGTAGTAATGTCGAAATCATTTGTAAATGAGTTCCCATCCGAGTCTCTAATCTCCTCAATGATTGTAGATTGCAGTGTTGGCAATCTCATGAATGAGCTTCCATTTTGAATTCAATTTCAATATATTTATTAAAAGATTTACGATTTTCAATATTTGATAAATTTCTTGCTTTTTTATAATCTAAGAAATTTTCGCTAGATTTTGTCAATGAGAAATTTTTAAATAAATATATATATATATATATATATATATATATATATATATAAAGTTGGGAGAATCTATTCCACTAAAAAGCAATCAGGTTTGAAGAATCTACTCCACTGAAAATGTATTAAGTTCTTTTCAAATCTAAACAGGATACACAACTGCAATGCATTCTAAATATGAAAAAAATTTTGAAAAGTTATTAAACTCACATTGCCCCACAAATTGCTGCAAGTGGCTATTAAAATTAGCTTTTGAGGTGCCTCACATTCGTCGAATACTTGCCTTCATTAAAGACCAAGTACCTTCAATTAAATTAGTATGAATATTGGGGTTAACACGATGCACAAAATTGTCTCTGTGTACGATGATATCATCACTATACAAGAAATTTGTATGAACTCGCAAATTCCTGTAAGTACCCCAGTCATCGTGCAAAATATGTGTTCCAGGAAGAATATGCTGGCGAATAATGGGAAGCAATGTTGCTCTATCACGATTTGTCACTTCAATAAAGGAGCATCTTCCTGCATAAAGCTCACCATTAACATACTTTTTTTCCACTCCTTCAAACATCCAATGAGGTCGCACAGCATGGCCTCTTTGATACTTTCTGTAGAAGCACGATTCGCCAATCTCAACCTTGGAATTTAGCCCACCAATTGGAGCTGCTGAGCTTGTATAATCTATGCAAACTTCCCTAAAATGGAAAAATTACAAATTGTATTGTTGTAATATTGTAGAATCATGCCAACCCACTGTGAGTGTGTTATTTAGAGAAAGCTATTACTTTTCTTAGATTAACCATTAAGCGGAGTTGACACTTTTCCGATTTCTCTCCTTTATAATAAGTGTGCGGTTTATTAAACTAATTTAATATGTAAGAGCCTTTGTAGCTACTTAATTAACTCAACTTATTTAGGTAAAGCAGAGAGTTTGGAAGACAGGATCAACACTCAAGAGTAAACGTGCATATCCAGGAACACATCTGCCAGCCGCATCTTACCAATGGAACTGCCAATGTGAGATAGAGAATAATAATGGAATGGTAATGTGAATAGCGAACTCAGTGTAATGGTATTGGCAACTACTTAAGAATTTAGTGCATTGATTGTTTTTGTTATTACGAACTAATGCAATAAATGAAGTTGTGCAACCTTGC
>CABFPE010000248.1:23850-35799 GCA_900660155.1 Hofstenia miamia
AATCCAAAGTAGATTTGCTCATCATTAATTACATCCAGTTCATTATATTTATAGCACTTGGTAATAACTAAATACTCGACTAGTACCTGTTAATCTTTCTTGTTTACAGTTTTTCCCTCGCTTAATATTTCTGCTAAGATTACGCAACGTCAGCGTTAATTTGACTACGCTGTTTGACCATCTTTTGTTTTGTCAAATACTGTCGAGTATAATTTTAGATATAATTGCACAAAACATTTACAAAGTGAAAATAATCAATCCTATCATGATTTACATTTTAATCATTATAATCAATATTAATAATTTAGTCTTTGTTTCCTTCATCGTTTTCTCTCATCTTGACCAATCATGATAGTTTGATGGATTATGTCACAATATACCTTATAAAATTTGCCCAGTCAGAAGATTGTTTTTGGTGTAACACCCGTTTCAAAGGCAATGTACTTATAAGAGAGATTGTGACTTATAGTAAATTACTAATATTTTAAATCATAATTTAATCCTATTACAACTATATTTTATCTTAATTAAAACGAATATCACATTAAAATCTTTCTCAACTACTACTAATTTAAAAAAGAAACGCATCATTTATTTGACATGTTTCGGCATGCCGCTGCCATTTTCAAAAAGTTACCCACTATAATTACAAAATATTCATCAAATTACATTTTTCTATATATTTCCTTACAATATTTTCGGTAAATTTAGTTTGTATTTATATTCATCCTTTTTGTTTAAGCTTGGTTCCTTTAATTCTATATAAATTGATTCAATGATGCTTAGTTGAAAATTATCAATTGCCTTGGATAAAATTTTATATGTAAATTTCATGTTACAGTTCTTTAAATGATCAGAGATGGTCGAATGAATTTTGTGTTCTTTAATCCTTAATAGTAAATTCCTTGACGTTTACTAATACTGTAACAATACTTTTGATTGGTACAAATCAATAACGTAATATAAAACTTAATACGGATTATAGTCTGGACATATTAAAATTTTTCGTCGTAGTTTTATGGTATTTACTGTAGTTTACAATTATAAATTTTTATACACTTTTTAAATTATTAAATATACTTTCCAAAGTATAACAAACCCTTTTTCAGTTACAGAAAACGTTTATCTAAGAGCTGAATTACATTTATATCGTTAAACTAAAAAAAGGCTATACTGACTTAAATATTAATTTTTTCAAAATTTTAAGGGTTTATGATTGTTTCTCGTAAAAAACTGGTCTAGACAAGTTTATTTGATGAGTCATCAAATTTTTTTGAAAAAGTCCACTAAAGTAAAATTGATCCAATAATAAATTAGTTTAATTTAATTGTCTCTGCAATTACAATTAAATATTAAAGTTATAGGAATAATTATAAAGTTTACCTGAAACAGCACTATGTCACTCACTGCTTAGAAGGATATATGCTTCATTTAGAACTTGAATTGCTTCAAATTTATGAACATGTTGGAAAAAACGTTTGGTTTGCTTTGAATGTTCATGTGTCAAATAAAGAGTAGATTCATCAAAATGCAAGCTATACAATTTCAATTTAGTTGGAACAACGTTTTGCTTTTGGTAGTTCTTGAAAGCAATTTCTCGATAAAGATGATTTATGTATGGAAAATGCATGAAAACAGTTTATGGTTTACATGGTGCATTGTTTGTGCATTATAGCCACTAGCTGACTATGGCATCTAAGAGCAAATAACACACGTTTGTATAACATTGCATACTATTGTCTGTGCAGTGTAGATGAGTAATTGTGTTTGAAGGAATTAGCCAATTAGACGTGCCATGCACAAATGATACAACTTTCATTGCTAAACCAATTATAGTGCGCGGCTGTGGAGTACGAAATAAACAAGAGGTGAACGCAAACACTCATGTAGTGACACTGCGGGCACAAAACCGCAAAGAAGTAATGTTAATTATGTAGCATAGACCGTTTTTGTCAACTATAAATACATATTGTTTCTTCAAATATGCATCCTCGTAAATTTCCAGTGTTATATAAATTTTTGGTATATTTTATAAAGTGTACTTTTAATTAATTCACAACTAAATAGTAAAATTTATAACTATAATTTACAAAATTTTGACATTTTTCGACAGCAATCTTCTTGTGAAGAATCTAATTTAGCCTTCATAACACCTTTAAGAAAAATATACGCCATAGATTTCAAACAGATGGTTGGTATATTTAATTCGTCCTTGTAATATGAATTGAATACTACTTCAAAAATTCGAATCAGCCGGTTTGTGCAGCGTAAATCATCCTTAGTTTTTGAAAATATTGAATAGCAAAACTGCACAAATGAAAAAAATCCAATACTTGGTAGACAAAGCCCTCCACGATTAACTAAGTCAGTAAAAAAACCTTCATCAAGTTCTTCTTCTTCCTGCAATTTCTGAAGTGAGGGATAACTTTTTGACAAGTAGCCAGCAACAAAAAAACATGCCTGTTTTTCAGGTTCTGAAAGTTCTTCAACAATATATTCCATGTCAATTATCGCCAGTTCATCGTCAAGGAGATCAATGGAACAGATTCTGCAATTGGAACATACCAAATCCAAACCAGCAATGTCAATTTTTAAAGAGTTCAGTAAGCGTAATAAGCTAATTTTGGATGCAGAGAGAACATCGTAGTAAGTAATATAATAAGTTCCTCCACTACTCTGTCTGAAAAACCCAAATTCTTTTTCGATGTCATCATTTGTAAAAGTACCTTTCAAATGCAATGCACATTATTTAAAAATTCAGTATTTTTAAATGTATAGCTAAATTCTAATGAAAAAATTGTGTTCAACAACCGGTTATTTCATAATTGACTGCATGCATTGCATTACCTAGCATCACATATTTTAGATGCTTGTTTTCTAAAAGATATTTAATTAACTCAGAAAGTGAAAATAAGGTTTGGCTAAATGCAGAAGATGTCTCCATTGTTAACTGTTGATATCGAACAGACTTTGAAGATTTAACACCCATTTGTTTAATACACTTCGAAGCTTCCATCATGTATTGTAATCTATTATCATCTACAGTTGAGAAAGGTTTTCTAAAACTATCACGGAGGAAACTTCCAGAATACGGAGATCTGACGTTTAAAACATTGAACAATTTACTAAAGTATTCAATAAAGTCTGCAGTAGAATTTTTTGCTTCTAGTCGCAAACACGCCACAACCTTTTCATTAAAAATTTGAAAGACTAAGTTGACCTTCTGCTTCTCCATAGATTTTGGAAAAACAGCAGAATGTGAAATACCATGCCGACGAAGAGTAGATAAGGATTCAATCTCATAAATATCAACAATGTCCTACCTTTTTTTTCTCTTCTTGCCTCTTTCCCGTCACCATTCACAGACCATACTATTAGGAAATATTAATATAAAGTTAAACAAAGAATATTATACCAACAAAAACCAAACAAAAACGGAAACTTTCAGGAATCTCCTAAAAGAAACTTCCAGCAAGCTCCTAAAAACAAAGTTAAATATTTACAAAGGACGAAACAAGTAGACATGGACACACGAAAAGGTAACAGAGGTATGGACAAAACTAAACAATAAATGAACACACAGACAAAACAAAGAAACTAAACAAAAAACAAACCAAAATCTAAATTAAAGTAATAAGTTAAATAGACACTCATTCACACATACTTACTGAGGCGTTAAAAAGGACCGGTCGATTATTCTAAAAAAGTTTTACGGGTTAGTTAAAATATATATACATGCATAAAATGCGTAAAGAATCCTCCTATACCGTTATTTGGTCCTTAGGTAGGACAATGCTTTTTATTATATATTCTATGGTTTCATAATAATTTGATGTGTTATTTAAGTCAGATAATCTATGAAAGTCTGCGGGTTTAAGTGCTATTCTGGCTGTACAGTGAAATATTAGGTGCTCGGGGTTCTCATTTTCAAGATTACATAATCTACATAAGGGAGTCTCAATTAATCTGGAATAAAAGAATTTATCGCGGTTTATAATTCGATTGAGAATTACCTTATACATTATTGTTTTGTAATATGGACGCACTTTAGAAGTGCGTAGTTTTTGAAGTGTATTTTGGATGCAATATAATGAAATTTTCCAATAACTTGATGCTTTGTCAAAGACATTCGATGTATCTGGGTCGCTATAATTACAAAAATCACTAAGAGTTTTCCCCTTAATTGATGAGTTAAATTCTAACATGGAACCCCGCTTGTGTATTATAAAGTTTTGCAGACTTTCAGGCTCAATATCGCGATTAAATTGGATTGGTTCCCCATAAGTTTTTGGCTTACTAATAAATGAGTCTAATATCAAACTACAGCCCTTTGGGTTTAATTGGAACTTTAGACCTTGCAATATCTTTAGTGTAGATGCTAATTGGGGACATATAGTTTTAAAAGACTTAGGCAATGTTATATTACAGAGCATGTCAAGCAGATTTTTTCGAGGAGTATAATTTGAAATAATAGCAGATAGCAACGTACTTATAGGATGCCATTTGGCGTTTAGTATCGTGAATATTACGTTTATTTTATATGCAAGCTGATAGTAATAAATATTTCCTAGTTGAATCCCGCCTCTTTGATAATTACAGTATAATAATTTCGTCCTACCAGGTTGCTATGGTTTCATTGCCATTAATGCAAGCTAAAAGGCACACTATGTTTTATGCAATTTTGTTATTTATAAATACGACATTACAACAAGAGAAATGCGAGTGCCTTTTAGAGTCTTTGTGCGTTCTGTAATAAAATTATTTCGAAAACTTTTGAATAGATGAATCGGATCTATGATAAAGAAAAACGGCATTTTCTCATGTGAAGGGTGCTTTGCAACAAATGAGTTTCTTTAGAAAGGATTTTCTCTACAAAACGAAGAAATGACTTTACGATTAACCTAAAGTACATAACTACATAGAGGTACGCAATATATAAGCGGAAAATGAGATTCTTGATGAACATTTTCAAAATATTACAAGATTAATTTTTAACTGACNATAATCTATAGGATTTACACTTGAAATTTTGAGACTTCATATAAATAAACTTGAACCTTGTATTTTTCTAATATTGGAAGAGACCCTACAAATTGATTTACTTACCAGCAGTGTAGAGCTCTTAAGTAATGTAAACTAAGGTTTCAAGTAGATAATTACACAACCGATTCTATACGATTTTTACGTAAAATCTTTACGGCAGTGTACTATGTCTTAAGTAAAGTTAGGTAATGTAGACAACATTGACCTCAATTTGAATGTCACTGAATATTTATTACACAAAAACGATACAAATAAAATTCATAATTACAAAGGAATTAATTACAACAGGTTTTTCTTTGTTGCTGCATTTGGGTAAACAAATTTTCATAATGTAAATAATTCGATTTTTTTAGCGAACCTATTGTAAAATATTGACTTTGTTGACTAAAGTGGAAATGTGATTGATTGTAGTTAATTACCAAAACATCTGCTATTTCAAATAGATTTTTTTCAATTTGAAAGGTTTCTTTATTCAGTGAAAATTCATGGAATTTCTTTTGTGTATATGCAATATTTTGCAAGAAATATTTAAATATACACTCACGAACTGTTAACAATAAATGTATTGTGAATCATTAAAAAATACTTTTAATATACTGAATCTAAGAACATTGTAATTTTATTTTGTAAAACTCTCATTATAATATAATTTTTAAGAAAAGTTTAAATTAATTACAAAAGCCAACTTGACATTATCAGTAATCAGAAAACTCGTTTAAATAATTAACATGACAATGACAACAAAAATATATCATCATTCAATAATTGCAATTGCTTTATTTCGCCACTAGATGGCTACCAACCTCCAAAATAATTTTTTGGCATGAGCATATCTATATCTGAGAATTTTTATATGTCCAGAATCATAGTATTAGGTATTTCATATCAATATAACTTTTTAATATGAAATTAACTATGACTCGATTTTTGAATTTGTATCCAAGATTAATTTTGCGATTATTCAAGAGTAACTCATTTCTTTTCAAAGTATGACAGATTCCTAATTCTCTCTTTCTAATTGAGTGTTTAGCTAATTAACTTAAATTAATATGCATTAGCGTTCCTGAATGCTTAACTAACAGCAACTTATTTAGATTGAGAGTGGTAGATGGAACACAGTGTCAAAACCCAAAGTGATGCCATGTGATTCCAGAGAACTCTTTAGCAGCAACAGCTCTAGCTTTTACTTGAACTCCGCAGTGGAAACCATTATTTGCTGAACCAGTGTGTGGATGGTTAACTCAGTGATTTTGTGTGTGCTACGACTTAATAATTTAGTGCATTGATTGTTCTTGTTATTATGATTATGCAAATATTTGGAAATAATGCAACCGCAATGCTTTAGCTTGTTATTGAGCCTTACATATAATAGCCCTACAGATATAGTAATACATGCCCATGTAGCCACCACCAGTGGTCCACTGGTGGGGAATGAGTGGCATGGGCGGCCACCAGTTCCCACCAGTGGACCAATGGTGGGGAAGCAGTAGCAGGAGTGGCAAGTACAGCCACTCATAGCCACCAGTGGACCACTGGTGGATAAGTAGTGGCAGTATTAGCAATTTCACCCACTCATAGCCATCAGTGGACCACTGGTGGACCACTAGTGACTTCTAATTTACTCTTAATCATAAATAATATATGAACTAATGCTTGAAAGTAAAATATTATTCATTATTATGCTCTCTTAGATCTCATAAACATATAAAATTCATTGTGAAGAGCTTTTTTGCAATTTTCCGTTTGCAAAATTATAAGATATATAGGCAGAATGAAATCTCAAAATAATTTATTCACGATTATTTGTGGACCTTGAAATCAATGTCTACATGAATACCTAAAATTGGGCAAAATATATTTTTAATTATTGGAAAAAATAATGTTTAAAAATTGCAATTTCTTCGGAAATTGAAAATTAAATCTAAATTGGGCATTTTTGTGTGCTTGTTGTTATTGCTTATAATAAAAAATTCATTATACTTTCNTTGCAAAATTATAAGATATATAGGCAGAATGAAATTTCAAAATAATTTATTCACGATTATTTGTGGACCTTGAAATCAATGTCTACATGAATACCTAAAATTGGGCAAAATATATTTTTAATTATTAAAAAAATAATGTTTAAAAATTGCAATTTCTTCGGAAATTGAAAATTAAATCTAAATTGGGCATTTTTGTGTGCTTGTTGTTATTGCTTATAATAAAAAATTCATTATACTTTCCATTGTCAATCTTAATTCAATATATATTGTGAGCTTGCTAGCATTTCCTTCAAACCCTTTCTTGGGTTTGTGTTAGTTTAAACTGTAATGTTTAAACTCTATTAATATAAAAGTTTGCTGTTGCTACATTTGAGACATTGCTCTAATGCTTAAATCATATTTTTGCCACCAGTAGCCCACCAATTAGCCAACAGTGGATCACTGGTGGACCACCAGCTAGCCACTGGTGGTCCACTGGTGCACGGGTGGCCAAAACCCACCGTATCTGCCACTGGTGGACCACTGGTGGTCCACCAGTATTTGGCTACGTGGGTAATAATGGCCTCTATTATTGAATAACTACCAAAATATTTAAATAAGACTAGTCAATTTGCAAATGATTATAATAATTTCTGATAAACATGTTGTAAAAATTTAATATTATTTGTGATAGTCCTATTTACAAGCACAAAATAAACCATACCGACTGCACTTCCCAAATAATAGTAAATCTCCAACATTTACAGAAGTTTCGTCACAGTATGCTTCAACCATTAAATTACAATCAATTAGAACCGACCATTCAATTTGAAGTGGTCGCTGTACGCCTTCACAATTAATTCGATACAAACAAATCCTTCCATTAAGTTTTGATACCAAAGCTGCTACTTTATCAGGATTAAATGAATCAAATGTAAAGGAATCCATGACACGAAACTTGTCAATTTCATCCTATAAAAAGTTGCAAATTTTAATAATTTCGTAGAACATACGCTATTTATAAATTTGTTCAATNAATTAATTTGATACAAACAAATCCTTCCATTAAGTTTTGATACCAAAGCTGCTACTTTATCAGGATTAAATGAATCAAATGTAAAGGAACCCATGGCACGAAACTCGTCAATTTCATCCTATAAAAAGTTACAAATTTTAATAATTTCGTAGAACATACGCTATTTATAAATTTGTTCAATGCAATAGGAATTTATGCAACTTTTTAAACCGGTATAATGTTTCGGTTAATGACACCACGTTTGTTAACTTCTCGCAAAACAATTGGATTTGGATAGCTTATTGATGAGGCTCCTGTTCCTTTGAATATCTCTGGTGGCTTACTTGGTCGCTCCTTTCCATTGACTTTTGTAGTGGGGAATCCTTCCGGCCAGTGCTTTTTGCAAATAACTGTATATTTTGAAATTTTAATTCGTTGAGGAATTCTTGATAACCATGCATCTCTTTCAATTATATCATTTGGAAATCTATACGCTGGCACATATGGAGAATTTCTATAATTGGATCTGCACTTGTTCGGCATACCGAGTAAAGCAAAGTGACTAATAATTATTAAAGCATCAATAACAATAACAATGCTTTGCGGTTTTGGGCCTGCAGTCTCACTACACGAGTGTTTGCGTTCACCTCCTGTTTATTTCGTACTCCACGACTAAATGAATAAATCCTCTCTAATGTGTGCGCGCTGTCAATCAAACACCGGCGCGCTTTTATTGAAGAGGTGTCGGTAATCGTCGATTAGCTACTAAGGAAAACAAGTGACTGGCACGTTTGATCGACTTTTACTCTTGCTTTTGTCCTAGACATCTCTTTTGATTGATTGCAAAAGTTCGCAAAACCTATCTTCAAGCCGGTTTTTATCGTCATTTGAGCTTTTGTTTTGTTTATTCCATATCTTATTTTAAAGGCTGAATTTAGCAGCAGTTAATTATAGTTTTAACGATGCCTAATTACACCCCTCAAGCTATTAAAGATCTTACCATTGCCAAACATCTGGGATCTCACTGAGGGCTATTTCCGATATTGTCGCCCATCCTATCAGCACTGTTGATGGAATAATCAAGTCATTCAAAGACGATAAAAATACCTAGAAAGATTTTCAACATCACTTTGTAAATTTTTTGTAGCCCTAAATGCATTATCTGTATTTTTGAGGCAAGTCTCATCAGCAAATTGATGTATTTTTTTTAATCAACGTATTTACACTCTTAATTATGTCATTTACATATATTGCAAATATAATTGGTCTTAGTACTGTGCCTTAAAGTACTGCTTGATCGGTTTTAATGCAATCAGATTTTTTCAAAATTTATTTGTAATTGATTGGATGGGAAATGCCTAGAAAAGCTTTCAAGATCACTTTTCAATTTTTTTGTAGCCCTAGATGCATCATTTATAAGGTAAGAATCGTCAGTAAACTGATATGGGTTGTCGCATAATGAAAATCTTTACGAAATGCTATCGTTATTGAGGACTCCACTGATTGGTGATAACAGTTCCTGTACTTTTCTTGTAGTAGAAAAACAGAGAAGTTGGCTTGAAGGTATTTATATGAACCTCTGGAACAGCATGAATAAATCTCAAAATTACTTGTATCAAACGCATTAATGCAGAATTTTTTCATATAACGGAACAAATACAGTCTCACAGTTAAAGTTGATAGTTTTGGCCATTGCCATTTCAGGATGTCCATTGGAAATTGGATTCCAATTGGATATTTGAATTGGTTGGACAAACAAAATTTGCTATTCATTGGATTCCAATTGCAATTTCATTGAATTAATATTACATAGAATAGAGAATTTCTTACTAAGTGTAGTACATTGGCATAATTAACACCTCAACAAAAGCTGCTAATATTACACTTAATGTGTCAATAATAACATGAAGTACAAAAACAATAAAACAGCAACAAAAACATGGATGCAGAATTTACAGTTTACCCAGGTTATTGCTAATTATTTTAACTAATGATATTTTTTGAAAAACTGAAATCCATTCCATGACGTAAAACCGATGGGGTTGCTTACGGGGGTAGTAATTGATTTGAATTTTAAATTTCCTGCAACTTTTGATTCGTTTGATTTCAATTGGTAAATTATTTCATAGTTCAATTTTTGAGTTTAAGAATGACTTTTTAAGAAAATGAGTTTTAAACTTCACTTTTCTGACTTTAGAAGTCTTCGAATTATCAGTTGAATGTGTATTTAACGGAAATAGTAGTTTACTGTAAGGTGAACGCTGCTTTGAAGTATCCCAAAATTTTATTAATGAAAAATATCATGGTTAGAACATGAACTTTTGTCGCTCATAGTCGAGTAATTATCATTATGAATATTTGCCGCCCATTTAATTTGTGAGTCGATTTTATTGATTAATGAGTGTATATGTCAGTAACTAAAACATTACTGTATCTATAATGACTTTATACTAGGAATTAACCACCATCGATTTTATTTTTGGAATTTATAAAATTGCCTACATGTGAAATAGTTTTTTATTCCCATTGCCATTTGCGTAATACTATGATTATGTGACTTGAATAGTTCAATTTATTATTGATTGTTACTCCAAGATATTTGAAGGCTTTGGCTTGAGTAATTTTTGACCCTGAAAAATTTAAAATGTGTGATTGATTATCTTTATGAAAGAAGGACATATCACATAATTCTGTTTTAGAGGGATTTACAGTTAAATGGTCATATTGAAATATTTTAGTAGTTGAGAGAGATTGATTTCTAATTTACCAATTGATGTTTCTATTTGATTATCATGTGCGTATATACACGTGTCGTCAGTATACTGCACTATTCCACATTTATATCCAATGAGAAAAATAGAGGTCCCAAAATATTACCCTGTCGAACACCTGCGTAAGTTTTACCCTAGTTTGGAAATATACCATTTACCTTTACTATTTGACAACGATCACTTAACTAGCACCTTACTAAATTTATACTATTAGAGTCGAAACTAATGTTTTCTAACTTTTTAAGAAGAATATTGTGATCAATGCAATCAAATGCTTTGTCCAAAGCGATAGAAGCAATTGTGACAAAATTGTTATTGAGATAAGATCTCCAATTTTCAGTAGCGTAAAGTAAGGCATTAGAGGTGGAGTGAGCTTTGCGAAAGCCTAATTGAGTATTCAAAGGAATTGATTTGCTATGGAGATAAGTGTTTATTTAGTCAAATATTAGTTTTCGAAGATTTTTGCAAAAGGCGAGATGATTGAAATAGGCTGGTAATTGAAACATTTATCTTTTATATATGGGAGTAACATTAGCTAATTTTAAAATTGATGGAAAGTTATTTAGTTTTACGTAGTGATTGATAATATGGCATAAAGGACTACTAATGAATTTCCACAATCCTTAATACACCATGTCAGTACTTCAGAAGGTCTGTTTGATATATTTACTTTTAGCTTATTTATTGTTTGAAGGGCTTCGTATTGAGTCACAAATCGGAATGAAAATGAGGGAGGTTGCTGTTAGATTTTTCAAGTGTAAGTGGCACTGAAGATCCCAAGTATTTGCCTAGGTTAATGACCTGATCATTGAATGCATTAGCAATATCCTTGGATTTATTAAATATTCCACCATTGTTATTTTCAATAAGAGGCAGTTGTTGCATATGACTCTTATTTCTGTTCAATACATTGTTGATGAAGTCCCACTTATTGTTAGTGTCATTAGTCTACTAAATACGGATTGCCTATACCGATTTTGTTCTGCTCTCATTTCAATACTAGATTTGTTCGTTGCAATCTTATTTAACCGTTAGTTATCAGCAGTTTTATTTCGTAAGTAAGGTTTGTAAGTCCAATTTTTGCATTTGCCGAATTGTTTTAGGTTGTGAGTTAACCAGAAAGTTCGCCTGATTTCATAGTTACAATTTTTCTTTT
>CABFPE010000248.1:57365-76760 GCA_900660155.1 Hofstenia miamia
TATATATATATATATATATATATATATATATTAGCAAAAACTATGGATATATTTATGTGGCATTTAACCTCACTTAACGTTGAATAATATAGTAACATTATTAAATGACCAAGCAATCCCATTGTAATGAAGTCTTAATTTTTAGAACCGATTCATTATTATTTCAGCAACTGCATGACATCTAAACAAACATTGTTCATAAGTGAGTATCATTTCCAATAAATCCATCTGCACAGTTGAGGAGACCTTAATAGCGCCTTGTGATCAAAATAAACAAAAACACTAAATAGCGAAAATTCTCATTGAATTTCTGCAAATTCTAGCAATTTTGCTGCAGGCAGTTTTTATATAATGCTCATTCAAGAAAGCAATATCTTTTTATCTAATGAACTACGCTATTCTTTACGTTATTTAAAATCAAGTATTATGTAAATGATAAGCATGTTTCATACAAAAATTATATAACAAAATAAGAGAACGCATTAACATTTTTAAGGAACGCAAAGACAAATCAACAAGTACAATAAAAATCTATTTCCCGGCCTGTTGGCGTAAGGATTCATACACTTGATTTTTAATCCAATCCTTATTGTATGGCGAGTATTGGTTGTTAGACTGTAAGACTAGGCAACAAAGATCAGGCAATTGATCTACAAAATCGAATAATTGACTAATATCATAAGTGATTGTAGATGAAGACGGATTTGTGCGTTTAAGGTGCTCTTCAAACATCTTGCAAATTCCCTCAAGTGCTTCGGAGAGTGTTTCAAAATCAGAAAATGTCTTTGACTCAGGTCTTTTTACTGGCTGAACAAGCAAAATTGTGTGCGCATTTAAATTAACACCGCCCATTCTAAAAGTAAAGGGTTATGATATTAAATGTCCAGTTTTCGTTTACAATAATGGAGTATTCAGAAATATATTCTTGTTGCAACGTAAACAAATCTAAAATTATACAACGAGGAGAAAATATAAAAAATTCAATTTGCAATTAAAGAAGTACAGAATTATTAACACAAATTTGTATCAAAATAAAATCTGTAATAATTTGTGAATTACAATAAAAATCGACTCTGAAATCTAAAATCAAATCAATAGAAACATTAAAAAATCAAGTTTGTCATTAATAAGTTTGCTAAAATATGACAAGTCAAAATACTGTAACCAAAATTTTATTAGAAAATTACTAATAACTTCTTTGAATTATTCCAGAGATCCTAAGTCAGTTATATTAGGCGAACACATTGAACCATAACATATTCTTGTTTGAATTAAAAATGCATCAAATTGCAAATTTACTTTGATAGTGGGTATTATAAGGTAGTATGTAAAGTAAATAAAGTTTCAATAATGTAAATAACAGTTGATAGTCACTGACGATATATTACACAGAGAGGACTTAAATAACAAAACAAGTTGCTCCACGCTGCTGGAAATCATGCATATGGGCAAGCAAAGTCCATGATGCAAGAAAATTTGGATTTTGCACCAATGTGTTGTAAACAAATACGTTTTTTGAAAGCGGAACTAGAATTCATTGTAGTTTTAATGAAGACCTTGTATTTCAAAAAGTTGATTATAGCATATCGTAGTAAAACAATGTGGTTAGTACCAAAATGTCCAAAATATCAAATGATTAGTTTTAGTAAAAAAAGTCAATAGCAATTGGAGGTTTGAGAGTCAGTAGGAAATTAGCCGAAACACAAGCACAATTAAAAAACAAGTGAAGAGTGCGATGTTTCTTGAGACGATGAACACAGAACGTTACAACTCAATCAGAGCGAGTAGAGTGGAATTCGTGAAGATTATGAAATCAAATGAATCAAGGTGCAAATTGCAAGTTAGTAAACGATTGAACAAGAGGAGATCACAGTGAAATGACAGCGGGAAGTGGAAAATTTGAGCAGTGTTTCTTCGTATGGTAAAGGAGAAATCAATTAAAAGCACATTTCTGGAACTTTTCCATGGAGTGGAACAAGGCACGAGACGGCTACTAATAGGGAAAATCATGAAGAAGAATAGCACAAGGAATGGATTTGAGCAACGAGTTTCACAGCAAGTGAGATATTAAGGGAACATTACGAAAGAGGGCAAAAACTGCGAATTAGCTTTATTTAGATGGAAGGACTCCAAGATGAGTACGATGAGAAGAAAATTGCAGTTGGAGAGGTAGATCCATTGGGGAGGCACTGATACAAGTCTTGGTAGGACTAAAATCAAGAGAGTTGACAGAAGATATTAGAGGCGAAAGTAAAAAATCACAGTATCATCGACATACATGGTACTCGATTTCACAGTGAACAGTTGTGTTTACTGATCTCTCTCTGGATCACATACAAACAGCAATCAATATGCTCTACATGCGATGGCGAAATAAGAAACGATTCTAGTAAATTTACATGTGTAAGTTGCAACATGGTTTTACAATTATCAAAAAATTGTACTGGTTTTTACTCGTCGTTTGTGGAAGCAATCAAACTATATAATAAACACATTCTACTACTCTGCTCAACCTGTGTGAATAATGGAAGCAAAGACAAAATTACGGAAAAAACACACGAAGACGTTACATCAAATATCATCGATGTAGTAATGAAGATAGAGGAAAGAATGTCGAAGTTGACTCATATGATGTCAAGGAATAACGATTTGCTCCAGGCAATGAAATCTACAACGCAATCTGTCTCTGTAACAAATAGTCTAAGAGCACCTATACAAACATTGATAATAACACAATGCTTACCCTTGTGGTAACTGGAGTTAAAGAGCAGCCTTCTGGTACAAGCCGATTGCATAGCATTGAAGCTGATCGTCGACACATTGAAGACTTATTCCTAAACAAACTTGGAGTGTCGTGCCAGTTTGGTGATACTTTCCGGAGGTAAGTTTATTCCTAATATGTCGCACTACAGACCACTTATTGTCAAGTTTAGTAATTACTGGGATATTAGGCGCATTCTAGCCTCTTCTTTTAAACTGAAAAACTCGGGAATTTATATACGTAAAGACATGAGATACAATGATCGTATGCTTGAAAAGAAGTTGCTTAAGCTTCGATGGGACTTAGCTGAAAAGGGTATTGATAAAACTAGCATGAAAATTCGCAATTTGAAACTATATCTGACGAACAAACTTATTGACCACACTCTCCCTACTGATGAAATTATTGCTAAGATCAATTATGATGCGACGCCCAATTGATTAATGAGAAAGAAATGCATTTCTTCATTGCCATCATTAATTTGTCACAATGTTAATGGTATCTCGTCTAAGTTAATAGAGTTAGATGCGATTATTGCTGGGTACAATTTTGACGCCATTACGCTGCAAGAATCTAAACTTCGCAACAACCACCCGGATGGACCCCTTAAGCACCACGGTTACCACTTATTTAGATTAGATAGGGATGTCGCTAACTTTGTCGAAGAAGGTGGTGGTGGACTTCTTATATCAACATGAGTTGGTGCATAAGACGTCCTAGTATTCTTCAATCGTTTTCAGAACCTGATCTGGAATTGCTCGCTGTTAATTGTCGCCCCAGGTATTTACCCTCCACTTTTACTTCTGTTTTACTGGTTAACATTTACATACGTCCTCAGCGCAGAAAGCAAAGTACACAAAAATGGTTGCGGAAGTTTTTAAGAAAAGTAACTGAGACTAACCCTCATGCGTTCTTAATAATTGCAGGAGATGTAAACTCTTATAAGGTTAGAGTTCTTGAAGAATTTCATTTGTATAATATTGTTAGTGAGCCTACCTTTAGTATATCTCAAAAGCAGCTTGATGCTATCCACCTAACAAATACTGAGTTATTTTCTTTTGAACTTGCAGCTCCATTTGGTGTCCCTGAAATCAGTTACCACTTATCATTGGTTTTGCGCCCTAAGATTAACTGTCACAATAAACTAAAACGTCAACAGAATGATCAACACCGTGATCTGTATGACATGGACAAAATCCAATGTGAACTAGAGACTACTTGCTGGGATAGTTTTCTTGATTATAATAGTAGTGATATTGATTCGTTTACATATGTTTTGGAGGAGTACATTAAGTTTGTCGTAGATAATAGTAGATCCGGTAAGGTTGGACGGCGTGACATTTTTCTTGGTGGTATTACTAACTCAACTAAGTTAAGACAGCTCGTGAAGGACAAAAAGAAGGCGATATCATCGCATAACTCTTCTCTCCGAAATGAAATTCAAAGGAAAATTAATAAATTGGTGTGTTTCCGAAGACAGGAATACATTTTGAACCTGTCAAAGTCCGAACTTTACCATGAGTTACATTATCGTTTAAAGGATAATTTGCCTCCTGTGGAGCTTAACGAAAATGAGGCGGTCGGCTTTAACAAGTTTTTCACACGGTTTAATAGCGATAGTTATAGAGATTGTTATTTCAGTTTACACGAAGGTGTTTATCAGGCACCTGAGATTGATCCTGAAGAGGTCATCCGTCCGTATCTTACAGTCAGTTAATGAAAAGACGGCCGGTGGACTTAATAATATACCCTCGTGTGTATACCGAAAATTTGCCTCAGAAATTGGAGTTCCCTATTATTATCTTTTCCAGAACTGTTACACCTTTTGTAAGTACCCCGATTTATGGAAGCAACAAGATGCCACTCCCCAAGAGCCTAAGCTTTATAGACCTATTACTATTATTTCTTTCCCAGCTCGCTGCCTGGATCGCTTAGGTCTCGAATTTTTCATTGAGTTAACTGAAGAAGACTGATCCATTCTAATTCTCCTATAAATCCGGTCGATCTACTATGGATGCTTTGCTTTGCACATATGTTTTTATTGTCTCCTCTTGATAGCAGCTCGACCCGTATCGTCAAATGTATTTTCTTAAATTATTCTTCTGCCCTTAATACGATATTGCAGAATAAGTTATTAAATCATGTATCATTTTACTCACCATGCTTAGCCTGTTGGTTGAAGGATTACATGTTTAACTGGCGGCAGTGTATACAGTTTGGGAATAATTCGTTTACCGAGTTTTCCAAGATACTGGTCGGTGTTCCTCAGGGTGGCCCTATGAGCAGGCTTCTATTTACATTCTGTACGAACCCAATCAACAACAAAGTCCTCGAAGTTAACAATGATCAGGCAAATATTTCAAAATACTCTGATGATACGAAGATTCTTTTTGCAATTTCTGAGTCGTCTCCTATGGACGACTATGAAAATTACCTGTCCTTGATCTCTAAGGTTGTCTGGATGTCCGATGACTTAAATTTGTATATTAACGGTAGTAAATTGAAAGAAATTTATTTTTCTCTTACAAAAGTGAGGAATATTGCGAGTACCGCGTCGCCTGTAACCATTGCAGGTGTGAGCATCCCTAACGTTGATTTCATCAAATATCTTGGCGTCTATCTCCATAAGTCCTTTAAATGGAATACCCACATTGAATGTCTGATGAAAATACTAAATTTCACTATTCGTTGTTTTGCTGGTGTCATTAAATATTTGAGTGATGAAACAAAAACATCTATTTTCAAAACTTATATTCTCCCTCACTACCTATACGCTTCTTGTGTTTGGGTTCCCGGTCTCTCAAGTAAAAATCGTAGTCAATTGCGGAAACCGATCAGTTTATTTGCATTCATTTCGAAAACTCAAGTTCAAGTATATTCAAATAGTCAATCAATCGTTCACCTCATTGTTCATCAAAGTAATCAAGAAAATTTTTGAAAACATTACTCATCCTCTACATGACAAATTTAATCTTATGTCTTCTCAGAGAAGCACCAAACAAGCTTTTAGACTTCCCCGCTGTCGTACTTCTAGATATGATCGCTCATTTTTTCCAGCTGCATGCAGGTATTTAGTCAATAACGATACCCTCCCGCAATATTTGTAAATTTTAGCGTTCCCTTTCCATTTTACTTTGTAAAAAGTACAGGAAATAAAGCGTACTATTATATTATGTAAACATTTGAAAAAATGAGGTCCAGGANTGCGACGCCCAATTGATTAATGAGAAAGAAATGCATTTCTTCATTGCCATCATTAATTTGTCACAATGTTAATGGTATCTCATCTAAGCTACTAGAGTTAGATGCGAGTATTGCTGGGTAAAATTTTGACGCCATTACGCTGCAAGAATACAAACTTCGCAACAACTACCCGGATGGACCCCTCAAGCACCACGGTTACCACTGATTTAGATTAGATAGGGCTGTCGCTAACTTTGTCGAAGAAGGTGGTGGTGGACTTCTTATATGAACATGAGTTGATGCATAAGACGTCCTAGTATTCTTCAATCGTTTTCAGAACCTGATCTGGAATTGCTCGCTGTTAATTGTCGCCCCAGGTATTTACCCTCCACTTTTACTTCTGTTTTACTGGTTAACATTTACATACGTCCTCAGCACAGAAAGCAATGTACACAAAAATTGTTGCGGAGGTTTTTAAGAAAAGTAACAGAGCTAACCCTCATGCGTTCTTAATAATTGCAGGCGATGTAAACTCTGATAAGGTTAAAGTTCTTGAAGAATTTCATTTGTATAATATTGTTACTGAGCCTACCTTTAGTATATCTCAAAAGCAGCTTGATGCTATCAACCTAACGAATACTGAATTATTTTCTTTTGAACTTGCAGCTCCATTTGGTGTCCCTGAAATCAGTTACCACTTATCATTCGTTTTGGGCCCTAAGATTAACTGTCGCAATAAACTAAAACGTCAACAGAATGATCAACACCGTGATCTGTATGACATGGACAAAATCTAATGTGAAATAGAGACTACTTGCTGGGATAGTTTTCTTGATTATAATAGTAGTGATATTGATTCGCTTACATGTTTTGGAGGAGTACATTAAGTTTGTCGTAGATAATAGCAGATCCGGTAAGGTTGGACGGCGTGACATTTTTCTTCGTTGTGGGCATACCAAAAATTTGCCTCAGAAATGGGTGTTCTCTATTATCTTTTCCAGAACTGTTACACCTTTTGTAAGTACCCCGATTTATGGAAGCAACAAGATGCCACTCCCCAAGAGCCTAAGCTTTATAGACCTATTACTATTATTTCTTTCCCAGCTCGCTGCCTGGATCGCTTAGGTCTCGAATTTTTCATTGAGTTAACTGAAGAAGACTGATCCATTCTAATTCTCCTATAAATCCGGTCGATCTACTATGGATGCTTTGCTTTGCACATATGTTTTTATTGTCTCCTCTTGATAGCAGCTCGACCCGTATCGTCAAAGGTATTTTCTTAAATTATTCTTCTGCCCTTAACACGATATTGCAGAATAAGTTATATTAAATCATGTATCATTTTACTCACCATGGTTAGCCTGTTGGTTGAAGGATTACATGTCTAGCTGGCGGCAGTGTATACAGTTTGGGAATAATTCGTTTACCGAGTTTTCCAAGATACTGGTCGGTGTTCCTCAAGGTGGCCCTATGAGCGGCCCTCTATTTACATTCTGTACGAACCAAATCAACAACAAAGTCCTCGAAGTTAACAATGATCAGGCAAATATTTCAAAATACTCTGATGATACGAAGATTCTTTTGCAATTTGCAATTTCTGAGTCGTCTCCTATTAACGACTATGAAAATTACCTGTCCTTGATATCTAAGGTTGTCTCGATATCCGATGACTTAAATTTGTCCATTAACGGTAGTAAATCGAAAGAAATTAATTTTTCTCTTACAAAAGTGAGGAATATTGTGAGTACCGCGTCGCCTGTAACCATTGCAGGTGTGAGCGTCCCTAACGTTCATTCCATCAAATATCTTGGCGTCTATCTCCATAAGTCCCTTAAATGGAAGACCCACGTTGAATATCTGGTGAAAAAACTTAATTTTACTATTCGTGGTTTTGCGGGTGTCATTAAATATTTGAGTGATGAAACAAAAACATCTATCTTCAAAACTTATATTCTCCCTCACTACCTATACGCTTCTTGTGTTTGGGCTCGTAGTCAATTGCGGAAACCGATCAGTTTATTTGCATTCATTTCGAAAACTGATAATTTCAAGTATATTCAAATAGTCAATCAATCATTCGCCTCGTTGTTCATCAAAGTAATCAAGAGAATTCTTGAAGACATTACTCATCCTCTACATGTCAAATTTAATCTTATGTTTTCTCAGAGAAACACCAAACAAGGTTTTAGACTTCCTCGCTGTTGTACTTCTAGATATGATCGCTTATTTTTTCCAGCTGCATGCAGGTATTCAGTCAATAACGCTTCCCTCCCGCAATATTTGTAAATTTTAGCGTTCCCTTTCCATTTTACTTTGTAAAAAGTAAAGGAAATAAAGCGTACTATTATTATTATTATTATTGAGAGAGGTCGTCAATGGCAACAAGAGTAGGGGAAGAAATAGATTAATTGATATTGACATATGGACAGCAGTTGGTTAGATAAGACTGAAAAAATTCTATGAAATCAGCATCAAAGCAAATAAACGTAACTAGTCAAGAGGAGAATGAATAGGCCGATCAAAAGATTTATAAATGTCCAGAAAGATAATGCAACCGGGATCATTACGATCGGAATGAAGAGTTTTCAATCAAAGTGAGCAAGTTGCTGATGATAGAACGACTTGGAAGGCTTCCATGCTAAGAAGGGACCAGATGACGAATTTTTGGGAACACGTAATGAAAAAGCAAGGCGCTCAAGGATTATTGATAACCGAGAAAGAATAGCTATTAGAAGCAAATAGATGACCTGAGAAATATTAGATGTTAACAGTAGGGAGATCCAATAGGTTTTCCAACAAAATGGGAAAAGCTTAGAGGAGCAAATGAAGGTGTACAGATGCTTTAAACGGATGGAAATTTCCTGAACTACAGAGGGGCGCCTTCAGGATAGCAAGGACCAGACAACTTGCAAGACATAGGCATGTGAGAAATGTCATGGGCGTTAAAGCCAATGTTGTAAAGACGAAGGAATGGAGAGACAGGAAGTTGACAAGGGCAGAAAGAGACTGGATCAGAAAAATTAGAGGCAAAGTAAGAGTTGAAGAGATCAGCTTTTTTCCAAGTCGGAGTGAGTCGATTACAGTCTCTCAATTTATGAAATTTGCTTGACCAATACAAATCATTTTAAAAGCAAACACCAAGATCTTTATCTAAAAGATATAATTGGGAATGAAAAACATCAATTGATGGTATTATGATAAATACAGTTTTGCAACATTCAGTTGTTTATTGCACATTCAGAGGTAATCTTAAGAATGCTGTAAATAAAAGTAAACAAGCATGATTTAAAATCATTAAAAAATTATAAATAACAGTAGACCAAAAAGCGAGTCATGCTTAAATATTTCTAAATATCATTGAAATAGTTATTTTAAATTTCAATTCGAGATATTTAAAAACAATTTACATGCTTGCATTTCAAGTTGTAAAATAAAGCTAGCACCAATATGCCTCACTGCATCTACTTTTTAAGGTGCGTTCAAACGAGAACCTTTTGATGTATATCATTTAATATACGTCAAAAAGATGCCCGTCTAAACGCACTTTATTCAAATTAGCATGCATCGTTCAAATTGATGCACAAACACCTATCATCATTTTGACGTAGTTCAAAAGATTCTCGTCTGAACGCACATTTTTGAACAATCAGTAATTAACGACTTTGTTTTCGGGATAGATTGTCTCAAATAGCCGTGAGTCTTAAAATACGAGAATTTTGAAGCTCAATGATTTTAACTTCAAAATGAACCCATACGATAGTGAATTGTAATTGTTCCAATTTTTTAACAAAAAGTATTTATTCCTTTCAATGAAGCAATATTGATTTTTCACAAATTATGCTACTGAATTGTCAATATATTTTACATGCGTGTAGATATAATTAAAATTACTNTTTCAGTGTCGGTGTACCACCGGGCTCTAGAAACTTTAAACAAGTAATTTCGTTTTTTGAACAATCAGTAATTAACTACTTATTCTTTGCAATATTATAGAACAATATCTATAGGATTAAACATCCAATTAAATTGGTTTTTGATTTTAACCCTTTCTTTCCCAATGTAGCCATATGGCATGAAGTAATTCTTTTCTAAAAATCGGGCTGATGGAGAGGGCCTAAAATACGGGTAGAATATTATCATCGTTTGAAATATTTTTATATTATGTTGAAAAATAATTTTTCACTCAGTAACAATAAATTGGGAATGAGTCAGTAATCTTCCCAGTGATAGAAAAACACATTTCCTATTAAACTTAATTGAATAAACAAATGACCGTGCATCAAAATAATGCTCGTCTGAACGCAATTTCATCAAATTGATATACATCAAAAAGACGCTCGTCTGAACGCTCCCACATTTTGACTGATGCATCAAAAAAGCATACATCAAAAAGATAGTCGTCTGAACGCACTTTCATCAAAAGATGCGCATCAAAAGGTTCTCGTCTGAACGCACCTTAATAAAAAATTCGAAACTTTATATCTAAAGATAAATTGGACGAAATCTTTGACCAGATCTCATCGACTGATATTGAAATACAGATTCTCTGAACAGCATTATCACCTGAATATATAGTTTATGCACACAACATTAGCCGCCTGATTATCATATCACAGTTTGTTGCACTCATAATTGGCGCGAAACCTGGCTATCAGTCTATTTATAGACACTTCCTATGACTAAGAAATAAACTTAGAAAGAAGAGTAACTGGCTACATTTTAATATTGCCAATAGAAAGAAGTCTACCACGTATATCAATGGACAACAATGCACTTACATTTTTTCTAAAGAAATCGAATATCATTTCCTTAGTTTTTCTTGTGTTCAATACAGGATTGTTTTCTGCCCACAAGTTGACTTACCCAAAATGTGACCATCAACAATGCGTAGTTGTTTCAAACGTAATCTATAAACCAATTATACATAAAATTTGCAACACGATTTCTCACTTTTCTTAAAAGCAAACTACGGTTCAAATGTTTGCGAAAGACAATCTGGAAGGATAGATCGAATTGACTATTGGGTTTATCAAGAGGTCTCATTGTTTCGTGCTGGATTCGGATAAGAGCAATCTCAGTTGAGATTTTCTTCAGAAACCCGAGCTGATTTTGTCGTAACATTTTTTTTCACAACAGAAACCAGACATCACGAAGCAATCAGTCTCCCCAGCACGGGCGCGACATAGATCAAATGGAAGCCAAATAGTTCATTAGTATCTGTACTTTTGGCTGCGTCGTGACATCAGCGCATTTCAAAAGCATTGGAATTTCATCATTCCCGAGAGAAGAATTAAAAATATTGGGCTTAGCTATGAAGAAGTTAGTATGCAGACCAGTTTTTCTCATCAAAATTGATTTTAATGAAGCAATCCTGGAGCTCATTCACAGATAGTGCTTACCTATTGCGATTTGGCGTAGCGACTTTCTATCATTTAAACAATACTCTTGGACAACTGTGAAACCTTTTTGCCGTCGTTTCTTCGTAAAATAAGATTTCACTTCAGCATTTGACTAATTCTTCTACCGCACGTATTGATAGAGATGAACGCGGATATTTCAATAAACTTATTGAATATGTCATCGATATTTTCCTAGCAACAAACCTCAGTCAAAATATTTGAAAACAATTCTAAGGGATTTTTCGTTTCTTTGCACCATCCCTACGGTTTCGGTTTCGATTCACTTGAACGCTCAATGACCTCGATGGTCATTGGAGACAATGCGTCTCAATTACATTAGATGTGTACTATCGTCAAGTCGATTGTTTGGCGACATTGGGAATCTGCAAGTGATTCTGCCAATAAAGAATTTGATCTCTAGCCAAAACAAAACTGATGCTTATTCTAGCTAACTGAAGCAATGAAAATGGAGTGAAAAATGGAATCAATAAAATTTTTGTAATCCAGGTTAAGTGATGATAGAAAAGCACAAATTATTCTTTAGAAAACGAAAATATAGTTTAAATAAATAATATTTCAATTATATATATATATATATATATATATATATATATATAATTGTGTAAGTAATCTTAAAATAAATTACTGCAGCTCAATATTAAAATACAAACAAAATTTTAGATAATTCTGAAATTTTAATTAGAAATGCGATAATTTTTTGGAAATAAAAATTGCTTAGACATAATTTGAAAAATAACATTATTTAAAATTAATAAGATATATTAACTTTATAGATGGCATGCAAACTGAGCTCAGGGTTAAAATCAGATATGAAAACATTGTTAATATCCAGGAACTGCTTCTTATAATATAATTCTAAGAAATAATTCCGTTTATTAATTAAAGTGGTACATTAAAACTACATAATTTATTAAATTTTTTAGTACTTTAATATCAAGCTGATCGTAAACATAGAAGTGCAGTTACAAGAAATCACAACTCGTACACAATTTTTAGTTTACGTCTGTTCAATATCCCAGCTAAATAGTTGGCATTTTGGTTGACCAAATCATCTGTTATCTAATAATCATGTAGGTTGAATGAAATTCTGAGTTTGATCAAGTTATTTTTAACAAAGAGTTTACTAGAGTAAAATTTAATATATTTTCAACAATTCTAAGTCTTGTATTCAAAAAAATATGTGATTAATATAAAACAGAAATTTAAAATAATTCAACATTTTCAGAACTTTTGGTTTATTTTCAATTGAGTTCAAGTTCAACTTCTGAGTTTTTCCATTTAAGTTCAAGTTCTTAATATTATAAGTGCTCAAAATCCTGTCTGAAAGAATCAAAATTATTCCTTCTTTTTTTTCTGCCTTGCATACTGCACAATTTCTTTTCATTCTATTGTAGAATCAGGGTCACAGTAAATAGAGTTGTAATCTATACAATAACTCCATTATTTATTCAATCCAAGATATCTGATGCTTTCCTGATTCCACTTTCAAGAAACAAGTTACAATTGTAATTAAGCTAATGTATTTAGATCTTGAATAGAAAGAAAGAATAGTTTACCAACTCTCCACAGCATCATTGCTGAAGATTTATCACCAAAGTGTTTGCTCCAATAATGCTAAATTGGTGCTGCCCTAAGTGTCTCAGTTTGCAATCACTAGCACAAAAAAGTCTAAGATGCCTTTTGTTAGGATCATACTGTAGAATCTTGGACTGGTAGGGTAACTTAACTAGAAAACTAATTGACTCTGTAGAAGGTTTAAATAGTATTTACAAAACAGCCATGATTCCAGAAAAATAGAATAGCATATAACTTATAACTTATAGATTGAACATTGGTAATTCATCCAAGTAATAAACTACTTTAAGGTAAAATCCAAGATGACCAATTTGTATGGCTTCCAGCCAAAGCAAAATCTCCAGAGCAAAGTAAAGTGCTTAACCTATTGACTGGTGTTACCCTATTTGTCTCACTTTTTAATTTCTATCTCACATCGAAAAATACAGGATCTCATTTTCATTGTTATCTCTCATCTCACTATTAAATAGTCTGTAATTGCCAGACATTCATGCTAGCCAACAGCATGGTATCATCACAGTGTTAGATTGTATAAGTGCATGTACATGTTGAACTGTGAATGAGAGGTTTATTATTTCCATATACCTAACTGTATACATAACCTGATGGGTCCACAATTTGGGCTGGATAGTCAAAACACCTCCAGGAGCTACATGTTGCCCTGTGCTAGTGAAAGCACTCCCAAATTGTTGCTGAACTTAAGCAATACAATATAAAAGAAAAAATGCAATGGTAAAATGCAGTTGAGAGTAGATAAAATCTATTAAACATTCTCTCCAAGCGTTCTCAGTTTTATACAAAAATTTTGTTCTTACCTGCCTTTGTTTACAAAAAGAGCTGCTACGTAGTTCAATCATGCTTAATTATTTGTTCCCTTGTAAATTCAATTTGAGCAATAAAATAATAAGCACCACTGAGGGGACAGCAACTAATGATAGCAACCTAATATCAAAATAAATAAATTGACCTCATGGTGATGTAAAATACAAAATATAATAAAGGAATAATATCAAAAAAGTTCCTGCGTGACTCTACATGCCCCCCTTGGTCAAATTAATTTTTGGACAATAACTGGAGGGCAGGGCCAGACACTATGTTTTGTGTGGCTGTTATCATTTTCTCTGCTAACTCGCCATCCCAAGTTTGGACTTCAGCATATTGCAGCTCTCTTGTTATTTGCATTAACACTTCCCTTTGTGTGACAACCTTGTCCTTGAGTTGTAAGAATCTGATTTTCTTCATTTTGGTGCTAACAGGGCAGTTCCATTGTAGATTATTTAAGCATCTCATGAAGGTGTCATAAAATTTTTCATAAAGCCAAAGACCATAAAGCCAAAGAACCTTTAGTGTGATCATTAATGTCATCATGGCATCTGTATCAGAAGTGTGTGTGTCCTCAGCACTGATCTCTGTATCCAGGTAAAAATGGATGAACACCTGTCTCAGGGAACCCATCATGGTCACGTGATCAATGAACAGTGAGCAATATTCCTGCACCTGACTGAGAGTCATTTGATCTGGGTCAGACACATTAGCTCTGAGCATTGTTATGATCTTGATTCTCTTAGTGACGTTGTAGTATCAGGTTACATTCTCCACATTATTGATCCACATTAAGTCACCCACTGCTTCTAAGAGGATGAGCACATGAGGCTGTAAGGATGCAATTTTTTCATGAATAGTTTGCAACTGCACATGCACTGGTAAACCATGGTTAAAGATGTTGGTGATAGCGAGTTTACCATCAATGAAGACATGTTTGGGATTTCCTCTAGCAATGAGTTTATCTCTGACTACCTTATATTCCCCCATTTGGCTAGCTTTTATTGCTTCTGGCTTACTGTTTACAAAGTTGATCTTATCAGATAAATGAGCTGCAACCTTCTTTTTGGGTTTCCGAACTTTCCATTTAGGCTGTATGAGAGGTGTCTCTATCATAGGCACAGGAGATTCAATGTCTTGATCTTCTTCTCTACTTCACTGAATCCTACAGTGGTGGCCAAGGTGGCGGTTCCAATCATTACTGGGTAATTTATACTTGCTTCTTTGATTGTATCCCAAAACTTTCCTCTCAATCCTTTCTGCCATAAGTGTTCTATCTGTTGGTGAGAGATGCGCACACAGGCAGTGGTGCATTCCAGATCCAGAGCTATGTGTCACCCTGGGGACTGCAGAATGACCAGTTCCTCCTTGGTGAACATTTCAGTGAGACACCATTTCATTAATGAGAGAATGTCTTTGTCATGACAATCAACAGGAATTCTCTGTTGGATAGTGAGATCCTCTAGAAATTTGCTAGGATCATGTTTGATCATCAATATCAGTTCATCCTCTGTTACCAACCAATGAGGTGTTGGCATGGGGGATAGTGCCTTTCCTCTGAATTTTTCCAAGTTCACTTTCTCTATTAACTCAAGAATGTGGTGTGAAAGTTGTACTGATGAGGATGCTAGTAGTTCCTCTTCTCTGTAAAACTGCTCAGGTGTCCACATCACTTGATTGAAGATGGTGATGGGAATGATCTTTCCCTCTTTCTTAATGTGCCAAGATGATTTGGTGAATTGCCTATAACCACATTCCAGATATTTCAGTTGGTACAATTGGAAGAAGGATTCAGTTCATGGTGGGAGGTCATGCCTCTGGATCATGTTCAGGAATTTGGTGAGTGGAGCCTGGCATTTGTTCTACAAATTGTCTGGTGCTCATAAGAGCATTATTGAAGTAAAAAATCACAAGCTTGGTTTCCATGGTCACACCCCACATATATTTCTTGATGATATCAGAGAAAATGTTTATGTCTAGCAGACAAATACCAAGGCAATTGCTAGTTAAAATGAAGGACATCTTGCTGGTAACACTGGTCACCCTCACTAGTCAGGTATAATGCTTTTTGAATTTGTCCATGGGGTACTTGGTTTTCCCCAGAGAAGAGGGAGGACTGCATTTATATAGTAACCAGTTTTTTACTTTCCATGATAGGGGACAAACTGTGATTTTGTGGACTGTTAGTTTTGTCAGCAATGACCACTTTTCATGCATCATAGGAATTTGTAGATGGGTTTCTTTCGTTAAGTAGATGGCGAGGATCCAGATGGCGCTGTGGGCATAGATGTCTGGTAGATTTTTCTCAGCAAATAAACATTCTTTAAAATTCTTCTAGTCTTGAGTGTCGTAGGAAACTTTAATATCTCTAAGTGTTCTTTCAATAGATGAATGATAATGGTGGGAATTGCTCACTATATCAAGGTGGGGCCAATTGGACTCGGGGTTAAAGTCGGCTTTCAGGTCAGACCAGATGGTCTGAATATTGGTTAATGTTTGTTCACTCTGCACAAATGCAAAACTCACACACATATCCATTATGGTGAGGAGAGATGGGGTGTTTGGATCTGTAACCTCTAGGGTTTTCACCTGGAGCATGACATCAATAATGAGTTTTTGGTCAACAGCCAATCAGTGAGAGGGTACTCATTGGCATAGTAGCAAATCTGTATAGAGGAGACTAGTTACAGGTAGTTGGCTCATGGAGTGTGGTGAGAGAGGGAGATAATCATCTTTGGACAGGATCAAGAAGTTTTCCATATGGAAATGCAGATTTTCAATGGGTTCTGGCACTGTGTCCTCATACTCATCCCTCAATAGCATCATAAGGCATATGCCCTCTACCTTAGCTATGTGATATTCTATCTCTATCTGTTCCATAATAGCTTCCATCTGAATCTCATGTACCCTTAGGAAGTAAATCAGTAGCAGGTTGTTGAAGTCAATATTAACACATTCGAAACTATCAATGGTTTTCCAGCTATTTAAAAACTGACATAAATTATAGATGTTGAAATCATCATCAAAAAACGTATGCACTGTAAATTCATTGTTATCATCTATTATGATGTTCTTGATATCTTTTATTGCTCATTTGAGCTGCTGAAAGTGAACTGTTTCACCTTTTCAATAGTGAAAGGACCTTGCCAATCATTAGCAAGTTTACATACTTGACTACTATCTGTAGTCACACAAGGGAGATAAGCAAAAACTTGGTTGCCACGTTTATGTGGCTCTCCATACAGCTTTTTGTTAAAGGTCTTTTTCTGCTGTATGCTAGACTGGTTTGTGTTGTGGCAGATTGTCAGGTGGATTTTTTGCATATCCTGAATTAATCAGTTAACATAAAGTTCCGTACTATTCTCTGCATACTTTGGGGAACATCATTGTTAAAGATGTAGTGGCTTTGCAACCAAACATTGCTTTAAAAGGGCTTACACCTGTAGTCATATGAACAGATGTATTGTAAAAATATTCCACACATTCAATAATGAGTCTCCATTGTTTTCCAGCAGCACACAATAAGGCCACTCTAACTAGCTTTATAAGGGTTCAATTTAATCATTCCACTAAACTGTTTGCTTGATGGTGATAGGCAGTGGTCAATTTGTGAATGATTTCCAATTCTTGCACTAATGCCCATAGGAGATTGCTCTCAAACTGAGGCCTCTATCAGAGACTAACTTTCACATGGGTCCATACTTCAATACCAACTCCTTCACTATCTTTTCCACTACTTTCTCGCCATTGTACTACTTAAGGGGATCATGTGGGCGAATTTCATAAAATGGTCAACCATTACAAGGATGTACTGAAACCCCTCGTCATCTTTTGATAATTGTTCAAGGTCAACATGCACAAGTTTGTTAGGACTCTCTGCTGTCCAAGACTCGAGCTTAGCTCTCTGTTGGGGGAAGTAGTTGATGTTATGTAAAAGGCATTTCTCACTTTTATTGATATTGTCAGTAACAGCAGCTCTTATGCCTATAGTAACGTATCAGGAGTTGAAGGTTTTCTTGGTCTGAAGTATGCCTATATGCCCCCTTTCATGGACTCTACAAACAAGATCTCTCTTGAAATATTTGGGAATGGTGAGCTGGTTGTTATGTTGACTCTTAACATAGAGTAAACCATTCTCATTTGTTTGGCAATTGTAACAGTTAAAGTAATGATTTACTTCCAGAGGAGTAGGAAAATAGGGATGGCATATTATCTCTTCTTCTGAAATCTCCTCCCAAACGAGTATGGTGAGGATGGGCTTGCCATTACGATCTGCATAAATCTCTGGTATGAACTGATACTTGGTAGGAGGAATAAAGGCAAATGGAACCTTTTCCCCATTTGGTTCTTGAGGTCTCTCTCATAACTGGGTAGTGCTGTCCAGTAGTCAGCGTTTAGATGGAGCTGACCAGGGTGGTGCAGTATTGAAAATGAAAAGTCATTTAGATACTCAATCCATTGAGCTATGATGTTAGATTTGTCACCACTAAATTTTTTAAGCCATGTGAGGGCACTGTTGTCTGTGCACACAGCAAATTTGCGTCCCAAGAGAAAGTATCAGAATTTCTTAAGTGATTCAACTAAGGTGAGCATCTCACATTTTGTTGCTCCATAATTTCTTTCAGAAGCTCAGAGTTTCCTACTGAAATATTGGACAGGTCTTTTGACTCCATTGATGTTTTGGCTTAATATTCCACTGATAGCTACAGTACTCGCATCACAGTCAACAATGAATTCCTTTGTGTAATCTGGAGTGTTCAATGATGGTATTTTCTTGAGCTCATTTTTGATGCCCTCTAATGCTTCTTGTTCTTGCCACATCCACTTAAACTCAACGGACTTTTTGAGTAGGTTAGAGATGGATTTGGTCTTCTCTGCCAGGTCTGGAAGGAACATGCCATAATAGTTAAGAAAACCCATCAATCACTGTACATCTTGATGGCTTCGTGGCATTTCAGTCTTTTCTAAAAACTCCTTGGCATTGTTTTTTATTGAGATTTTTCCTGGCTTGACGACTAGTCCTAGAAAGATTACCTTCTTCTGTGAAGAGAAAATTTGTTTCCGTTAACTTTTAAGCCCACTTGCTGTAGTAAATCTAGTGTGTGACTGAGTTTATTCAGGTGTTCCTCAATGGTATTGCTAGCAACAAGGATATCATCAATATAGGCTGATATGCTGGGTTTGAGGATGTTGGCATTATCTTTTAGTACTTTGGTCACATACTGCTGAAAGGTAGCAGGTGCATTAAATAGGCTGAATGCCATGTATTTCCACTTGTACAGACTGTAAGGACTAATGAAGGCTGTCTTTGGGATGTCAGAAGGTCGCATTGGCACCTGCCAATATGCTTTGCACAAATTGAGACAGGAAAAGAATTTGTATTTGCTAGCATTGTATAGAAGATCTTTGATTCTGGGTAGAGGGTACACATCCTTGATCATTATGTTGTTGAGTTTCTGGAAATCAATACACCATTGGGGTGGCGTAGGGGCTATTGCTTCCCTGAATAATACTGCTTTCAATTAAGTCACTTAAGATTTTCTCATATTCCAGTTTAAGATTTTTGGGAACTCTGTGAACCTGCAATCTGATTGGTCTGTCATTTTCCAGCTCAATAGCATGTTCTTTGCTTAC
>CABFPE010000248.1:91365-106845 GCA_900660155.1 Hofstenia miamia
ATGACCAATATAAATGTATATATATATATACAGAGGTGCCGATTATGGTATGGTACCATACCATTATGTACCATATTATGGATACCATAATGGTATGGGAGAGAAAAAAATATATGGCCATATGATGGTATACATAAAAATATGGCCATAATGGAAATCCATAAATTTATTGTTACATATACAGAATTTATAATTAGTTTAAATAAAATTATTAAATTTAGTGTCATATATCTTAAATTTATAATAATTTAATGGGTATAATTATTCATTTTACAAATATTTTGACCCAAAAAAAATTTGATAAGATAATTTTTAAAAGTGTTGCAAAAGTTTAGTAAGCAGTTTCAGCAGATATTAAACAAATTCTAAGGATGAAGTTGTCTTCAATTTGTAATAGTGGATTGCAAACAAATACTGACGATTGATTTGTTTCAAAATTTATAATGGTTGCGGATAACAAACACGTTGTATTTGAAAACAAATAAGAAATAATTGGTTTATTAGTTATTTTAAAATTTGTTTCTGAATGTTTCAAAATCATTCTGCAACCTAGTGAATTGCTTGTGCCTTGTGATATCAATACAATTTCATATTACACAAAAATTTTTGCAGTTTGAAATTTGTATTTATGTTATCAAATACTAGAAACGGATTACAACATGCGTTCTACGAATATTTCACCGTTATTCACCATATTTTATATAATGGCCATTATGGCCATAATGTATGGACGAAATTTAAAATATGGTCATTATGGATGGCTAAGAAATTTCGCCTTACCACATATGGTCATACCATAAACGGCACCCCTGTATATATATATATATATATATATATATATAGGCTAACATAAACAGATACCAAAATAAAATTTAACATTTTTTTGACTGAAATCCTTCAAAATATCCAAAATAGAAGAAATTTTCTTTTTCATGGTTTCGACTGTCCTACTAAAATCTAATTTTCTGTATACATGACGGTCAATACTCATGATGGATAAAGCCTTTAAGCGTTGCTGATTCATGGATGTCCACATGTTGTTTTTGATCAATTCAAAAGAACGACGTTCTCTTCCACATACTGGTAGTGTTGGAAATAGCCTAAGAGAAACATCAATGTCTGGGAGGGTAGTAAGTGCCATGGGTGAAGAAATTAAATATTGCATTATTGTCTTTGGGGAACTTGTTAGCGAACCTTCAATTGTTGCCAAATAGTCACTCTTAAAGAAAAGTCATCCTCACAATTCTTATCTAAATAAGTAGCGTCTATGAATGTCAGCAACATTTGAAGATTATTCCGGGTTAGAAAAATCAATGACCACCTTGAAGTCTGTAACAATCTTATAAGATGCAATTCGTCTCCGTAATTCTTGATACAGCTTGTTTTGTATCACATTGTATTTTTCAACCCCAAATTTGTCACTACCTAATAGAACAACATTGTCACTGCCACTATCATCAAAAAAGGTTTTTGTGCTGCGTGCTGCAATTTAAGCACAATTGCCTCATTAATTGCTGGGTGCTCAAAAACTAAGAAAATCGCATCATCTATATTCATATTTATGTTATTTCGAAAACATTATTTTGAAATTTAATCAAAATTCGAATATGTAATTTAAATTTCGAATGTGCAAAATTATTATCACATTGTTAAGTATATATACGAAGACATTTTGAGCTAATGAATTCTTTAAGATTTCGGTTGCGATTGCTTCTAGTAATGTGATATACTAACAGATATAAGTTGATAATTGAAATTTCTTGAATTATATTGGCCAAAGCATATTCCTTATAGGTGTATGTAATGCTATGATTTCTGCGCAAACAATTTTGCCTGTTGCTATTAAAGCTATGTACTAAAATTAATGCATGTTATGGGGAGCTTGCTTTAACTGAATCGGTTAAGCATTCATATTTTATATTTTAAAGAAATTTTATAGTCTAGCAATGCTTTTATTAAACAGTAAAATCTTGCCAAAATTGGTAAGATATTGGCAAGATTTTACTAAATCTTGGTACATTTTGCAACGGAGTTGTAAAAATTTACCAAGATCTTACCAAATTCTTATTAAGTTTCTTTTAATTTCTATTGATTAGGGGAGCATTATAATAGAGAATATATAATTATTCCGCGTTGATTCGATAATTCAAGTGATTTTTAACTTTTTCGAGACTCAATCATTTTGCGTTTTTTAAGTTTGGGGGCCCTGAAGCAGTTGCCTCCTCTGCCTCCGCCTTAATCCGGCCCTATTAGATGATATATTGAAACTATACTATACAAACAAATAGTTCATTGCAACTAGAAATTTGACATAAATTCTACGATTGAAGTACATTATTTGCTGTCTGTTAAATGTATCATCAAAAAGATGGCATGAACTGTGAAATATGTATAGACTTGCTTTTGAATACATGCAAAAAATAATTTTCTAATTTCTTGTCTATCTCTCAGTTTCGGGGGAGGCACCCCGCTTACTGGTCCTATGTCTCGCAAGACTAATTGAAAATGCATATTTTCTTACTTAAATGATTTAGTGTAAGAAGATGGAACTTAGAATCCTAGGTCCTCTTTTTTAGTGATGTCTTACAATACTTTACAAAGGCATTTATGACTCTGTTGTGTTGTGTTTGTTGTGTGACACAACAGTGTTTTGCTGTTGTGCAGTGTTAGTTGTTGTGTGGGAAAACTCACACAATAGCAAGTCTGCGAGAACAAATCTTTGCATGGGAATAGAGGTGTTGATTATAGTCATTCCCAGTGATAGAAAAACACAATTCCTATTAAACTTAATTCCTGAATAAACAAGTGGCCGTGCATCAAAATAATGCTCGTCTGAACGCACATCGTTCAAATTAGCATACATCAAAAAGACGCTCGTCTGAACGCTCCCAAATTTTGATAGATGCATCAAAAAAGCATGCATCAAAAAGATGCTCGTCTGAACGCACTTTCATCAAAAGATGCGCATCAAAAGGTTCTCTTTTGAAACCTTAACAAGTTTAATTGGTGATCATTTGTAATCAAGTCACAACATTTGACTGTGACAAATGACCAATATAAATATATGTATAAATAAATCCAGAGAAACAAATCACTAATCGTCCTTATATTATATATTTTGATTTCCATTATGGCCATATTTTTAAATTTACCATCCATAATGGTCAACAAATTGTTTTCTGCCATATCATTATGGAATTCATAATATGGTACATACCAAGATCGACAACCCAGAACAGATATAGATCAGTGACTTTGGAACAAATGAGAGAGTTTAAATATTAGAATATGGAAGGGTAGCGTTTTAATAATCGCTATTATTTTCTTACAATTATATTATACGAATTTCCATTCCTACAGCAAGCCTCAAGTTGAATTATTCCGGGATAATGTTGTAATGTACAATCCCCAAAAATAGTTAGTGTAGATATTTAATGCAATACTTAATTTACACATTTAGCTTATAAATTTAACGCTTCGAACATTTCCATGGATTTTGGATTTTCTCTTCTTGTCAAAAATTAATTTGATTTGCATCCAATAAAGTATAAAATAATAATACAATAAAATATTTCAAATATTTACATAATTTCAATTTGTCTACTTATCCGAACGTCCCAAAGTACTTATTTTGTCAAAACAAAAACGTTTTTTTTTAAGAATGCCAAATATAAAAATTGAGAAAACTCTGTTCAAATTGATATTATTTCATATTTTGCAATCTTTATTTTGTTAAGTGCACTGACAATATGGGATTTTAATAATCGACGCTTGATAATTTCTCACATTTTATCTAATTTTAAGTATTGGATCTTTTTGTCTATTAGTTTATAAAATTTACAAAGTGAAGGGTACTGGGTGTTATAAGTTGGTGAAATAATATTACATGATGATATTAGTTAGTGCTACTGGTTCGTGTTTCTTAACGAAATGAATTGTTCTCATGCTTCAATTAAATGTTTTTAAGGAGTATATTGCTCTTTTGGGGTTAATTCACAGAAGCAATCCACATGCATAGTACTATGGCTCATTATCAAAGCGCTGACTATAGATCTTTAGACTGACTGA
Source organism: Hofstenia miamia (assembly GCA_900660155.1). Lineage (NCBI taxonomy): Eukaryota > Metazoa > Xenacoelomorpha > Acoela > Hofsteniidae > Hofstenia > Hofstenia miamia. Next base: position 95,434 of record CABFPE010000248.1, read on the forward strand.
AGCGTCTTAATTGAATCAAATATCTAGGTCAGGACATTTTATTTTTAGTTGAGGCGGGACTTTGAAATAATATATATATATATATATATATATATATATATATATATATATATTTTTTATTTGTAATTTTTAAATGCATACACTGTGCGCTGTATGCAAAAAAAATCTATATAGGTGCTAAATACTAATCTTTAGGTAAAAAATTACGTATTTAACTAAAATGGCAAAATTTTAAATTTTTTAGGATGATCAATCGGCTTTATTAATAGGCGAATAAGAAAGGAGCTTGTTAATAAGCAACATTTGATTGGCTAAGAGTAAATTAGGTTGACTACCGCTGCCACCGCGAATGTAGTGTGCACGAAATTTAATTGTTAAGTAAACAAACCTTTCCGCTGTTTACAGTTGGGTTTCAGTGGGCACTGAAAATGCAAACCGGTGGATGCACGAATGCTCTAGTTGACACTTAGTGCAAAACCGGTCCTCTAATCGGTTATTCTTACAATGGAATTAATTCAATGTGAAGCAATAAGCGGAGTGCTTGCTTTGCTAGCTAAATCTTCGCGTGATGAATTGAACAAAACGGATGTAATTTTATCGTTTGAGCGAGCGTAGGTGCAGTATTAAGGTAGTTGCTTGCTGTGGCGCAATCATTTAATGATTTTTAAACCAAATCGTAATAAATTATATTTCCTAATTCAATTCATATTATTACTGGATTCTTGAATAATTAACGATTTGTACATTTAGATCTAGGACATAAAATATATTTAGTATGTCCTTGATTTGTACAGCTGTAAATTTATGCAAATACAAATATTAAAAAATTATTGGGCAAGCACTGCTTGCCTTGCTTACACGCAGGAGCGGCCTAAGTATATATATAAATTTTGGGGGAAGCAGATGTTAATAAAATTAAAATGAAGATCACGATTGAGTCGCACTTTACATGTGAATTATTTGACAATTTAATTTAGGTTATGAATTGCCTCTGAATCAATTTCCACTCTCGAGCATTTAAGCACATAAGGAATCGCAACAAGTGAATTATTACGGTTTACCACTTATTGGCTAAGATGTCTGACCATTATCATAACATCATTATAAATTAAAACACTTTGCTTTTGGTAGTTGCATCTTATTACTCTTACATTTATATTAGAAACTTGGGAGTGGGTTAACTGTAGACTATTTTAGCGGTTGAAACAGTAGTAGCAGTAAATCAGACAAACTCATATTGTGTCATGTGCACAACACGCAGCCCTTGTTGAACGTATTTTTGAGCCTGCTATTGTAAATTGGACTTATAAATGCTAGACAAAACCTGCGGAATATGGGCATTCGTTTACTAATTCTTACAGTCAACAAGAAACATAGTTTCTTAGTCAGCCTTAATAATGGCTGCATAGGGTTAATATAGGTTCACTAGTTGAATTTTGTTTTAGAAAATTCAATTTTCTGGTAAATTTTTAAATAATTGAATATTGGGGGAATAATATTTAAAAGATATTAATGCCTCAGTAAATATAACAAATCTTTTATAATAATGGAATTTGAACAATATTGGAAAAAATTTTGTCTAGTATGCAGTGTTGGAACCGTGCATTGATTTTTCGGCACGAGCACAACATGAAATTTAAAAAAAATCAGGCACGAGTCTGGCACCGCATAAAAATCTATAAAATTTTCGTTTAACGGAAGAGGCATCTTAGATTAAACCTCTATCAATGAAATATTTTTGGGGACAAATATTTTCAATAGTTTAAAAATTGGGATCTTTTTTGCTTTCCCACCACACTAACATTATCTTCATATAACATGTAATGTTTGCGTTGGAAACATATATTTAGTCATACCCTCAACCCTAATCCCGGTCAATTCTTCATTTTTTTGGATTTCCCGAATAATTCTTCATTCCACCAGATTATTCTTTGCTTTTTAGGATCTATTCTTCACCTAATTTTAACCATAACCCTAACCTTCTTATTTTTATAGATCTAAACCAATGTCAAAAATTCATGTTCCTTAAATCGAAAACCTAAATTTTGATTATTTCATAGACCTAACCCCTAAACCAAAGTCACCAATCCTGTTTCCAATGCAAAAATTCCCTGTTCTATGAAAATAATGTTAGTGCAGGGGGAGGGGGGGAATAAAGTTCCAAACTTGTTCAAGAAACAAAACTTTTGATGATTTTAATATGAAAATTAATATTTGATATGTATTTTAATTTGGGCACGAGCACGGCACAACCTTTTCTGTAAAAATGGGGCACAGGCACAGCATGGTTCCAACACTGCTAGTTTTATACATTTACTTTAATTTTGAATTGTTTTTTGTTGTCTAAAACCTTTTATAAAATTTGTTTAATTGCTTACAAATGCTTTTTTTATTAATATAGCATAGAAACGTCTAAATAGAAATACCAATTATTCTATGCAATGCTTATTCTATTATCTTTACACATTCATTAATTCGCATGTAGGAGTGAAGGCTCTATAGAACTCTGCCAACTTTTATATCTGTGATATTTAATAAGAAATATATTTGAAACAAGTACATGTAGTTCTGTTATTTTGAAAAAATTTTGGTCCAATATTGCGTCCCTCCACTTTTCTCACAAGCATTGCAGCCCTGATCTAAAGTACATCCCACGTCTCCGTGGAAAGATTTTTAAAAGTGAGGACGTGGGATCGAAGGCCAAAACAAAGCCTAGCGGATAATAAGGCCTAAGTCGATCCACAGCGCGTAATTAATTTAATGAGTAAAATATGAACATAGTTTAAAATACATTCTCTAAATTCAATTGCCTCACTGTGATTATACTGGCATCAATTGGTGGTCGTTCCCTCTCACTAATTAGCACATGGGGCTGTTTCTTGTAGTGACACGTTAGTGACTCATTCAATATTACCACTCGGATATGAATCGCACTCACGCACATTGCTACTAAAAATTTAATCGAACTTCATTTGTAATTGGTTTATCTTGGTTTAGCAAACATCATATTTACCGTCACGCTGCTTATCAGCGCTCTGTGTGTTTTGTACTTCAACATAAATCAGGTATCTCTTCATTTTACATTGCTCTCGTTATCGTTGTTGATTGTAGTTGTTATATTCCGAAAATTTATTCAACAACATGTTTTCCTCTCTTTGTAGCTAAATGGAGAACTGTGAGGCGCATAATAACATTGATTGTTTGATAATTACAGTGTAGACGCAGCTGTGTATATATCTCACAGGCCGTGCTACTCTCATGCACTATTCCACCACTTTACATCTCTATAGAATTCTGCAAACAAATGAATATACATTGTATCTTGCCTGTGCAGGTTTCCCTATTATCAATGCAATTACAGAGATAAAACCGGGTACAAATCAGCCGAGGTTGGTAATTTAAGGTTTGAGAGCACTTAGCAATTTTCAGAACAAGCCGGTAAAATCACCAGCAAAAAACCAAAGAATATTTCTTAATTTATCCAAAGCGATTCCTAGTCTCAATGTGTTTTATGTGATATGCAGCGAAAATTTTGCTTGGACAAAAAAATTAGTTTTAACCTGCTACAGTCAGAGATTTCAATCAAATTTAATTTTTCAAACAAACCTTGAACCAGTTCCAAATTCAAAATTTCAAACCAAATTCGAAACAAACAAAATTGATTTTTAAAATTTAGTAAATTATTTTTACACTGTTACTTAAGACATTTCTATTTTATATAATATCATATTATATATATATATGTATATATGTGTATATACATATCGCTGGCGCGTTTAGGGGCCAGCTGCAAAGACTTAATTATTAAAATGTTCTCTTTTCTTCAAAATTGAAAATAGGTCACTTTAATTCAAGATGTCATTAATCGATTTGTTGCTAAAAACATGATTTCATTCTGTTCAAAAAACTTGTTTGGAATTTTTTTCTGTAAAAATGGGCGTCAGCCCCCTCCTCCGTTTTAATATATATATATATATATTAGAGATGAGCACGATACAGTTTTTGTAAAATTCTTTCCGCTGCAGAGAAAAAACTTCACCGCAAACCACCGCAATTACTGAAATTTTACCGTGGTATACCGCAATAATGTCGATTTTTATTTCCTAAAAAAGATAGGTACGTGTAAATTGTTTTTAGGTTATGGATCATTCGTAGAAAAGTATAAAGACAATTTCTTAGATATTTTGTCAATTCGTTCAATTTTACTAGAGTAGCATCCAATTTTCCATGAAATTGCAAAAATTAGTTTTATATTTTGTAATGTGAAATCTCTTAGTTTTGGTTCAAGAACAGTTTTTTGAGAAATACTTAGAGATTTTAAGTTGTTTGATCGTGTAAATTGCTATTGCGGAATTACCGCACTGCACTAATCTTTAATATATATATATATATATATATATATACTTATATATAATCAACTGTAACAATTAGTCAAGGATAAAACTTATATTTTATTCAACTAATCAATAAGAGAAAAGAAAATCTGACTACTTTAATTTAAAAATATCTGCTTGCATCTTAATTTTGATTAAACTACACTGTTCAACCTAATGTGGATTAGTATTAGTAATCAGAGATGGGTTAGCAAAAAAGTGAATTTTTTACAAAAAAGTTTTAAACTTTTAAAACAATGTTTTTTTCTTTTAGACAGAACCAGCTTAATGTTCGAAAATTTTGCTAAGAACACATATGTGGCAAACATTGAATTATGAGAAACTTATCAAAATTCATACACATAAACAAACTGCAAGTTTGCTATTTTTTGGTAGAAAAACGGTTATAAAAGTACTCATCGACGAAACTCAAAAATTATTTTTCAAACTTTCCTAAATAAATTTACAAAAACATTTAAAAAACACTGTAAAAAAAGTCTTAAACAGTCTTTAAAACATGTTTTAAACAGGTCCGGTTTAAAACAAGCAAACTCTGAATTAGCGTTTTATTTATTTGGTAAATCTCAACACAAACACTTTTTTATGAAAATCTTGTCCATAACGGTTGCATAGTTTAATGTCGGAGTTTCTAAAGGATTATTTGATTGATCCCCAATACACATGAAGAAATCTAGAATACTATAATGGAAAATAAACATGATCTCTCTTTTAAGTTAGGCATGTCAAGATAAATCCATTTGTTAATGTTTTCTTGGAACGTGTTTGTATTAACTAAACGAATTGAGACTGATTTTTATGCTTTGGTGAGGTGGAATTGGAAGGATGTCGCTTTTGCCATTTTTTAAAAAAAAATTCGCAATCAAAAACTTTTAGTTTAAATTTGCAAGTGAATTTAAACTGAAATTTGTTTCAAAATTCTGCAAATTCACCAAAAATAATAATGTAAACGGATTAGTTTTCCAAGAGCATGGCCAATGTGGTAGGTATGCGTGACATGCATAGCCAGCTCCCCAACCACCCCCAAAAAATTTCAAACCGTTTTGTACAAGCCTATTAGGAAATTTGCAAATATACGCACAATTTTGAGGTCCTTGGTTTACACAAAAAATTTCCTGCCATGCATCAGATTCTGCATCAGGGATTGATTGAAGAAACTAAGATTTGTTCATTTGTTTTAAAATTCAAAACACTACAACAATTCCTGCTTTATCAGCGTAATCGCAAAAAATAACCTCTTCTTATGTAGTTTTATCACGAGTTCAGGACTCTCTCAGAGAGAGGAAGTAACCTATTTCTTACACAAATATTATTTTTCATGCACAAAACGCGGTATCACAAGACCACTGATCTATTGTGTTAGTAATCATTTCAATGCTTTGATAAACTTTGATAGGGTTAGTAACATGTCAGGAATAATGTAGTGATACTCATCTGTTAAATATAGTGATCAATATAATTTCAATGCAACAGTAGATAGAAAATTGTTACTTAAGCTGCATTGCATGTCTTTTTTTATTTGTATATTTTTTTTAAAAATTCATTTTAATAAAATTTAATAAAATTTAATAAAATTTAAGTGTTCTGAGCATTTTTCAACACATTTTGCTTACGATAGATATTCATTCGATACTGCTAATTACATTAAGGTAGCCTGAATTATCGAGCAAATATTTGATTAAAATTTCAAATAATTTCTTATTAATTTCCCGCAGAAGAGTGGAAGAAAGAGGAAATTAAAATATTCATTGTGTATGTAAATTCTGGTTCGATTGTGTAATCATTCCTAATATTTGATGGAACCTATTATTTGCATACATTTGTCGTTTAAAGCTATTTCAATAACAATTTAGGTTTTCTCTGAAAAAGTTAGTTGAATCCGCGCTTGAAAATTCTTTTTTAAAACATTGAATTTTGTGGTTGACTAGAAATGCCTACACATTGATGTGTGGGAAATATATTTTTAAAATGAAAATAGGGTTTATGCAGCTTTATGTTGTCTCAATTAATTTACCATAGAAACATCAATATCAATTTTTAACAACAACGAACAACGCTTAGCATTTTGCTGTTTGGTATTCAACTTCATATTTTTCAAATATAGCTTTTGGAATTGATTTGAAAATATCGCGAAATCACTGGTAAGTGGCATTTATGCCTACATTTTGTGATGTTAATGAACGTTATATAGATTATGATTACCTTCATGAGGGACTTGAAAGTTGAGCAAGTGAATGAGCGTGTTGGAATCGTAGTTGGAATGTGATCATAAATTTAAGCACATTATCAAAATTAGTAGAAAACATTGATATTTAATGACAGTAAGCATAGAATTAAGCTTAGGTAACATTTTTCTGAACAAGAAAAAGAAAATATCTTTATTCTTGCACAAAAAATTTAAATTGATCCCTTATTTAGGCGTCCTCAAATGGTTGCTTGAGGACGCCAGACTAGATTATAATAAAGCAGACCATGTCCGGCTAAATCAGACATCTGTCAACGTTACTCTCAGATAAAAGCTCAAATCCTTATAACTCGTGTGAATGAACTACAAAAACTATGCTACCGAGAATTAGAATCGGCTGTATTTTTCAAGCTGGGCCTGCAGCTTGTTAGTGTCTTAGCCGGGACGGTTGCGGCCTATTTACAAACACTAGTTATTCTTACACACATTAATTAAGTGTATCGTGGATGACGTATAGTGGTGCCTTTTTTGCTACTTTAATTCATTTCTTCTTAACTGTGTTGACTACTAGGTTTTGAACTGTTAAAACCTTGCCATTAATTCAATGAATCTTTAGGGGAAAATAATATATATTTTAATCATGAAAACCACCGTCAAGTTGTTTTTTTGCCAGGTCCTTCGCAACTCTGATGCTAGCCAATGACTCTCATGGCATTAAGGTATTTCATGCACCGCTGCCGAAAAAAGTTTGGAACAATTACTATTTTTACATATTTGTATCGCATACAAGATGTGTATTGCACCTCAATACCTCAAAATCATCTGTATTTAACATACATAGTATGTGCATGTGACCTTAAACAGAGACACAGTATGTGTGTATGGTGGTTGTTTGCGGCCTTAGCAATAATGCCAATTTATGTTCATATGTACACTCCTACAGTCCAGGCATGTTTGCCTTTGTGCACATGTACACACGTCCACACCTGCGTGATTGTAAATAGCGACATTTGATTTGTCAGCACATGCAAATATAATAAGCTTTGTCACAGCTGCAGATCATTATTATTTGTCCCTATTATTTAAGTTGCAAGTTTGTGTTGCAACTCATTGGTAAGTCAAACAGCTAACAGAATTTGAAAGAGCAAATTGTTTCTGTTGGTGAGCATTCAAGCTTGACAAAACAAGAAGTTACAAAGAGGTTCTCCACAAAGATCATCAACAATTTCAAGAAATGCAACACTAATCCCACTGACATCTTAATGAAACACGCGGTAATGAAGAATGCCTTTGTGTCTGCGACCAAAGGAAATTTTGGGGCCCCTTGTCTCCAATGTGTCCACCAGAACCATCCAAGCTAGATGTTCCAACAAATTTGACTTGCCAGCCAAACTAGCAGCAAAGAAGCCAGAAATCACCCGGGCAATGAGCATGCAGTGCTGGCCTTCAGTAAACAGTACAAGCGATGGACTTCCAGATTGATTTTCGCGAATGAAAACATTTGGTAAGACGTCCACGCTGAGTCTCACCATTTAATCCATTGTACACCACAAAGACGATAAGACAGTCAGTCGTTGTCATGGTATGGGGCTCATTTACATCAGACGGCAGTAGGACCTTGCGAAAAGGGCCGCTTAAGTATTGGAAAAATATTGATAGTTATTGAAAACAATAATGTAGGTTGATTTCATTCACCATTATAATTTTTGCATGTTTGTTTTTTATGTTTGTTTTTATATGCCTTTAATCGTAAAATAATGAATATGTTCTGAATTACATTGAATTGTTACATTAAATTCAGAAAAGCAATAAGGGCTCGTAAAAATAATGGCAAAATAATATGCGCATACTTTATCTATTAAATAATGATGTTTTGGAGGTATCAGGACGTAAAATACAGCATGTATGCTGCGCAATTAAAAAACAGCAATTGTTTCAATTTTTTTTAGGTAGCTGTTAGTGCACATTCTGTTTTTCCACTTATATTTAATGTAACTCCACATACATAATATCATATGCTAGTTTAGAAGAATATATTCTATTATTATAGCTTGGTAAATATTAATATATGTAATTATGTAAGGGAAACATATTTCTAAGTGTTTAGATGAACATTTTTTGTAATTTCGTAGCAACGTTTAAAATCAGTTTATGCCAAAAAGTCAAATTTGCTATATAGTAATAGAACTTTTAACCAAATTGCTAAAGGCTTTGAAACTGAAAGCAACTTATTTTTAATTTGCGACAATTTGATTTCGGTTTTGACATTATAAAAAATGGCTCCCCTTGATGCAATGCGTTTGTTTCCATCGTATCTACTAAAATGCAATTTCAATATTCTCTATTAACTATTTATCTATTTCCAGTGCAATGCTTTTATTATGTTTAACATGGGAGTTAGATGTTTATTAAAAATACGTATTTTCTTAATGGAATAAAGTGCTGTTTTGTTGATGCATAGCCTCCTTATTTTAAGTAAGTCATGGTTGATGTAATTAAATCATGAAATTGTTAAAATTGAAAAGCTTGTAACAGTGTCCATTGTGAAATCTCTGCAGTTTGTAACAATTCAAATCACATACTCTCCTGTAGAATTTTGATGGGAACCGATGAATTTAAAGGTAAACATAGATTCGAGAAATTGTTTTTCTAACATACTAAACTAGTCACAGTTTTGGATACTTTTTTAAGTATATTTGATAGATATTAATAACAAAGCAATCTGAAGTTATTATTGTGGACATTTTGTCATTTTCAAAGTCCATACCGTTTGATAGTCTTTGCTAAATATAACCAATGAATTTACGTAATTCAAACAGCAGTAGCTTGTTTAATTACCACTTAAGTACCTCAGATTTATAAGTCAGCATATCATTTTCGTTGAGTCATTTATTTAAATTGCCAAATCTATTTTAGTCAAAATGCTGTCGTTATCTTGCTTTAGAGTATCGGAGATAAAATTTGCAAAAGAGCTTTTAAAATTATTATATTTGTTTTACTAAAAATAGGCGCTGTTTTAGGAGAGAACAGCGGATCTTTTATGTGAATATTGTGATAATAATAAATTTTTCGAGGTTTTCATTAAAATAAACCTATTTTTCTGCTCTCCTTTAAATAGGAAACATCTTAACAGTTAATTGTGATTTGGGATACTCTTCGTACCCAGAGCTATTAAGTCTTTAACAGTTTTGAATATTTAAATAAAATTTGGTGATATTTGATGAAAAACAGAAATACTATATAAGCGGATCCGCCTTGTTCAAGAACGTATCCTAGAATGAGAGCCCTCATGGCCTTCTATATAGTAGGACTTGGTAATCGACAAATATAATAACAAAATGAAGCTTTTTACTGTGATATACAAGGTATAATGATACAGACCTTTTCAATGGCGGCGCAGTAAGCGACATCTATGGAACTGGATTAGACTGTATAATATTCCATATAGAAACCCGATAAGGCTAAGTATTCGATACGAATTTAACATTGAAAGATCATGTATTTCAGTTAGTTAAAAATTCATTGTTTTATTCTGAAAAATCTTTACAAAATTAGAAATGATCTGCCAATAAATTCTCGATCAGAACTCGTCAGAACATTAATTCTAGCTAAACTAGATTACTGTAATGTCTGCTTTCTTGGTATGAAAAATCTTTTAATACAGAAACGTCAAAGAATTCAAAATAGCTGTGTACACTTTGTTTTTTGATTTGAAAAGGATGGACCATAACAAGGAAGCAGTATTGTGAGACTATCTGCAAAAGGTCATCATGCGCTTACAGGCAATCTGATTAATAAGATATAATCTAATCTAAAATTTAATAAAAACAACAAAAATCTAAAGCATATTTAGCGTAAAAAACATAATAAAACGTAATAAAAAGGGTCAACGTTGGGAACAATAACTAATCCATGTAAAAGTTCACTACCACATCAAAGACATTAAATTCTGTTTCCTTTTTATGACACATTTTGTTTGTTTTGATATGGTTTTAGTTATCAATCGGCTCAGCCGTCTAAATTTTCCGGCGGCTGCCTGACCTAAAATATGTCGGCTGCTGCTCAGCCGGCTGACGCCCAGCTCTAGGTTGGACAGGCCTGCAGCCAGAGTGGTCCTTCCCGGCCGTTTTCCAACCTTCCCCACACCTACGAAATTTGCGTAAGTTGCAATCAGTCGTTTATGACAGCTATTTTCTTTAGGTTGGAACAAAATACTATGAAATTCTACAGCTTCAAAAATTTTATTGTTTCAGCTAGCTACAATGTTGCAATTGAATAGTACATAGATTTATCTCTGGAATGTCTCATTATGTAAGCTCTCACCGAGGACGGTCGGGTTTCCCCCGCTCTCGCAGAGGCGCTTCGATCCTAGATGCGGAAAGCGCTTTAATAACACATACAAAGAAAACACCGCTACATCAAATGTTCGCCCGTCTAAACCAACGCCGCCGAAGCCCTCCTACATCGTTTTAAATCAACACTATCTTCACCAGCAAACGCCGATAAAACACCGGAAAAGTCGCCCCCTGCACCAACACCGCAAAAATAAATCGCCATTGCATCACCAAATGTTCCTTCATCTCCCAAACTCTTAATTTCCGAAGATATCGCCCGCACCGCAAATAAAGAAGATTAAGAATGGAACAACTACACTTATCATAGGAAGCAGCATCCTCAAATACGCTCGTTCACGTCATGTCCTTCAAAATCAAATCACAACCATTCACTCGTACCCAGGAAGTAGCACCGCAGCTCTAACTCACGTCGACACTGTGATGCTCAACACCTGTCTAATCGATGCACTCAAGTTCAATCCTAACACGTTCCGCCAAAAGC
>CABFPE010000248.1:117068-129162 GCA_900660155.1 Hofstenia miamia
AAATATATATATATATATATATATATATATATAGTTGTATTTACTAAAGTCATTGATTTTTTTCAGGTCAGCAAACCACAACACAATTATTTTAAGCCAAGGCACCCGCCTATGATTCAGTTGGAACTTTGCGAAAAATTGCTTACCAATTCCACTGAAAATTGTCTTTTAGGTTTCACAAATGCATGATAATTTGTTGTTTTGCCTGGTGTACTTTTCTGGGGTTCTACTTTTCCACATTTTAAGTTATTTTTGACTACTAAAATTATTGGTTCTTCTGCTGGATCATCTAATTCCATGGAAACCGGATCAGTATCGAGCTTGAGAACAACTTGTGATTATATTTTTCAATGTTTTTAATCACTTCTAAAGAATTTGAATAGCTTGGTTGCTAATTAGTATTAATTTTGTAAAAAATAAAATAAATGTTGTAACTACTGAAATTTACATCGTTGGATCATTTATAGGATCACGTCAACAAAATATTTATTGAAAATATTAGTAAGATAGTATTGAAACTAAATATTATTTGAGCAGGTAGGAATGGACCCATTAAGCTCATAGAACCCCAGTTTGATTTCTTTCATTTTCTTGTCACGAAATTCATAGAGATAGTAGATGCTTTCAATGGTTGTTGTTGTTAATAATTGAATGGTTATTCAATGTTAATAATAAATCATTGAAGTGTTCACTTTGTGGTTATTTTTATGTTTAAAATACCTCCTTGCCTTCACTTTTAGATTTAGTTTATATTTATGATGGCTGTCCATTGACACACAACTGAGCTATATTGATTGCTTGCTGCATCTATCAATATGTTTTGTTAAATTATATAATGGACTTCCTTAAGCAGCTAAGAGATAGCATTTGTAAATATATGATTTTTTATAAACTTTGCATTATGAGCACTTCAAGGTATTCGACTTCTATAAAAAACTGAATCATTCCGATCTCAAAAATGCTTAAGGCCCAAAATCAAGTTTATGTATGTATGTATGACTAACATGGAGATGATTCATAGCATAATATTATCATAATATGATATCATTGAGTTATATTCCTCAACGGTAGTTTATTTTCATAGACAAATATAAAGTTGACTTTGTTATTACATGGTTTTATAAAACGCCACACACGTATTCTTTGTTAATGTAAGTTTGCTAATAGAATTCCCCGAGTTTTATAGTGAAGATTGGAATTTAGAATGGCAAAAATTGTCAAAGAAGGATGGTTGATGAAGCGTGGTGAATATATAAAAAATTGGCGAGCGCGATATTTTCAGGTTTGTAATTTTAATTTTTGTTCCATCTATTTTTGTATACTTCAGTTGTTGATAAAACTATTTTACAATTGATATAAATAAATTTGTAATTGATTGGCTTTGCATATCATATCGATGGTACTTGTATTGAATATTGTTACTTCATCATTAACAACAAATCCAACATTTTCAAGCATATTTTAGTCCATTTCCGATCTCATAACTCTAATAGCTATAAGAAAGTGACAAGAGGGCGGCCTCTTTGATTAATGCATACTAGTGTTGGATCCGAATATTCGAACATTCGAATATATTCGATTAGAATACACATTATGGTATTCAAAGTAGGTTCTGATATCGAGCACATTATTTCACTTTTTTTAACTTTGGGCCCTATTGGATATTGTATCAGGGATGGGAGAATATGTTATCATTACTGAATAGATGTATTATGTATTAAATAACTTATGTAGGCTTTCAAAAAAATACCATAAGGGAACGTAATAGGGTGTTTTTGCTCAATACACGAGCAATCTCTTTAGAAGAGTAAAAATTCGAGAAGTGTGGCATTGACATTTGTTTGACATCGTTCAAATCACCCACACTTTTAGAGTACAAATGTAAACTTAATATGCGCGGACTCTAAAATTAATGTTAATTGTGATACATCAGGATGTCTTGCCGTTTCACATCTCCACCAGAGTTCTGAGAATTGTGAATGTATACTATTTGTGAAGTAGTATTTTTGCATGGATTTTATAATTGGGGCGAATTGTCGTTGATTTCAATGGGCTAGGCTAGGTTCCCAGCATGAACACGGGTTTGGGCCTAGTTCTTCGGCTTATGGTGATTTCAAATATTTCTGAAATGGCATAGCCATAGGCGCTATCATTGCAGAGAATTAATATCATTGAATGAGTTATAAGAGGATTTTATAGTTATGTTTGGACTTTTTTTGAAAAAAATCCTAAAATGAATTTTACGCATACGGCTTACAGCGAGAACTCCTTAGTAAAACTATTTAGGTGTATGAAGATGGTCGATTTTGGGGATACAAAGAAAAACCAAGATCTCCAGATGATCAACCTCAAAATAAGTTTTCTCTCACGGACTGTGCGATTCAAGAGCAGAACAGAGGTCGTTACTACATTTTCACTATCCGATGTTTTCAGATGACGTCTCTCATTGAGAGAAAATTTAGTTTAAGTACGTCAGAGGTAAATCAACGTGCATATTGTACCGTGTAAACATGGACATGACTTAGGCCTCAATTTTTCACACTTTTTAAACATTATCTTAAATTGTTAATTTGCAACGCATGATTACATAATGGTAATCATTTAGAAATATATCTTATTAGGATTTAAATAATAATAGTCAAGTTTCCTTTTTTAGTAACTCTTGTGGACCCTTTTACCAGGTTTACACAAATATATCCACTGCAAGTTTCGAATTTACATTGTGAATTCTATCTCACAGTAGAAGTAGATTTAAGATTAACTCAGGTGGACATGGTGCGGGTTGAACGGCGTTTCGATATGGAGCGGTGGAGTTATAAAACGATAATTATTATAAACAAATATTTTCCTGAGATTTGTAATTCTGGGAAAATGTTGTTAACTCACTAAAATTATGAATTAGTTTGACATTAATGTTTGTTGCTTCTAGCATAACTATGAGGTTCTTAGTGTCTACTTGGTTGGGGCGTTTTAGGATGCAAAAATTCTGTGAACCTTCCATCTCTAAAAGCTTGCAAGATTAGTCATTCATGAAAAAATATAATAGAATGGGGTTTTTGTTTTGCAGGTTTAACCTCAATTGAAAGCACCTATGAATATTGTAACCAAATTCCCTCACCAGTACAGCTATAGAGTGAGAAACCTCCAGAATGGGATTTTAATAATTTTCCAAGCGATCGGTTAGTTGTGCTTCATTCCATGGTACTCAAATATGCCTAGTAATATTTGTATAAAGTTTTAATAGAAAATAGCTTAATTCTCCATTGCATGCCCCTACTAAAAATTCCTAGCTACGGTAAAAAAAATAGTGATTTTCATCAATCATTTTCACTCATTTGTTGCACCAATTTGAAATATTAATTTGCTAGAACATAGTCCTACTCACTTTTGTTATAAGTAACAAGTTCTGACAAAAGATGTAGGCTAAATCAACGTAAGATACCTTTTTACGCGTTTGTATATAATACANTATATATATATATATATATATATATAATATATACATATATACTGGTTATAATCTTAAAACTTTGAACATTGTTAAGTAACTAATAAAGATCTCATATCTAATAAACTAAGAAAACATTGTTTAATAAACAAAGACATTAATTAAGTTTAGATATATTTTGAAGATCTGAATGAGTTAAAGAAAAAGTTCGGTAGTATTTCTACAAATACCTGAAGGTGACAACAATGATTGTGGAAACATGTCGCAATAAAAAGTTACTTATTTATATCTATCTATATATATATATATATATATATATATATATATATATATATATATATATATATATATATATATGTCACAATATTTGCAAGCGAAAATATTAAATTTTAGAGAAGTGTATTTGGAATTCCTAAAGTGTATAATTATTTTACTACACAATAATAAAGATTGGCAATATTTCGACATTGATCTAGTTATTTTATTTATCAGCTAGAGCTAAATATTGATTATAGATTATTAAGATTAACCTGACTCATGCAGAAACGTAATGTATTAATACCTTATTAATCTTTTCTGCACCTGTTTGTGTGTTGTTAATAACTATCTTCGCCAATATTTATCAATATCGAATCAGTCAATTACAAATTCGTTAACAATCACCAAATTGTATTTTCGTGTCATATATATATATATATATATATAAGGTTATGACTATTTACTCCAAAATGAAAATATTAACTTCTTAATTTCGTAACAATGTGAGAAGAATTGCGTTTAAATAGAAATGTATAAGATATACAACATTTTCCAAAAATATCTCACTCCTCTATTGAAAGGAAAATTTTACCAAGAAAGAGTAAATTTCAGAAATTCTCATTAATCTGATCTTTATAAACCAGCAAAAAATGTTTGTATTACACTATGAGTATTACATTATTATTCTCTATTTATTTGGATGTTGGAAATTTCAAGGAGAGTGTCTGAAGAGTGAGTTAATTCAACATATTTCTAAATGCTACTCTGGCCATTTTACCCATTCTATCCTGCAGATATTTAATATCTCTGATGATTTAAGTTCTCATGAGCTAGTTAAGTTATCCAAAATAAAAAAATATTAGGAGACAGAGAAGTGTCCTCTCCTTCACTTATCATTTAAAATTTATCGGGTTCCTGTATGTTTTCTAATATGGCCCAGTTGGGTTAATTGCTGCTCTCATGGCTTTCAGAGTGTTAAACTAGACATAAACACATATGGGCCGCGATGTTGTAGTTTGGGTCAGAAAATCAACATGGTCAAGTTTTGAAACGGGCAGAGAAGGACCGCCCAGGCTGCAAATCCTACCTGACCCATGCGGGCCCTTGACTCAATGGAGTTGAAGAAAAATATTCATGCGGGTATGAGTCGGGTAAAAAATAAATGAACTCCTGGCTTAAGTGCAATCCATAAATTTTAACAAATCTTCCAAAAGTGTATATTTTAGTTAATTTCCATTTATATTATTAGTTTTTTTGCAGCTTCTATTCAACAAAACCATATATTGATTTTGTTGTTTTTCCACACTATTTATGTTTCGCGCAGATGAAAAAACGACTGCCCTCTTTTAGTTTATGGCATAGACAAACAATATATGCAAATTACTGTAGATAATAATTGAAAATGAGCATAATTTTGAAATTATATACTATTTCCATTTTTACTCAACAAATACCGCAACAATTAATCTGCGAGTATCTGGTTATCGACAATTTTCAAGATTTCTTAAAATTTATCACTAGTAATATGCACATGTCTGGAATAAATGACAATAGAAACCTAAGTTAGATTAATCCTTCAAAAGATCCTAATATAATCTAATCATAAAAACCATAAAAATTCAAAATTCTAACTTGTCCCAAAAAATATGGTTGAGTACCCATTGTAAAAGAAACACTGTTGCTTGTTTTCATTCATTCTGATTATTATGACAAAATCCAGTAGTTCTAAGATGATATCAAAGAATCTAATGACATTTTTCAATTATTTTTTAATTCTCCAGCATAATGTATTTTACAATTGAGCGGGTAATCCATTATAGCCTTGGGGATACATTAAGAAATTTTATACCTTTCTTGGCTAAGCAGTTCCCCAAATTCAATGTGCCTCAATATTGTATTTTTTATCATTAGTAGATACAATTTAGGGTCAACCAGGGCCTTCTTTAATACTTTAATCTCTATAATTTTAAAGAAGGGCCTTGGTCAGCTATACCATGTTCAGAATAGCCATTTATTCCTAAGTCAACTACCATGCCTTTACAGGTATTATTTTAAAAATCAGCTGTGGTAAAATGCATTTGGATTAATCAACGGGCGCCCTAGTGTGTAAATATATCGATTTTAACAAATGCATTGAAATCTCTTCAATTATCACAAGCAACTATTCCAACAGTGTTGTGTCAAATAGTGATATGGTGCGAATGAAATTGCTGCTGGATTATTAAATTTTATATTTGAACTTTGCAAAAAATTTCAATAACTTCTTTATCATCATTAAATTATAAAGCTATTGTACAAATTCTATTAATGATTTTGAAAAAAAACTGTTTTTAGCAAGGTATATGCTTGTATTTATTTATTGTTTGTGGATTTACTATGAAAAAAATCTTAGAAAACTGGGTATGCCAAGCAGTAATTGCTTACCCTTTATGTAAAAAGACATCTTTAAGCACTATAAACAATAATTTAGTGAACCAAGTGCATCTATGATTCTATATTTGCCTAAATAAGAAATGAAATATCCATATTTTGCTATTCTCAAATTAGGAATCACATTGTATAAAGTCGCAGGTTTTCCGTTGTCGAAAATGTAAAATGAGTAATTTTAACAGGTCTATCCTATTTTCACAAAGATTTTGAGACGTAGCTTGTAATAAGCATGAACTTTATTGATTTTTATATGAATGTGTTAATAAAATTCAATAATTGAAATTGCGTGCTAAGTTACGCTCTACTTGTCAAATTTTGTAGGAAAGAGAAGAATGGACATCTACCCTTCTTCGAGTGTACGATTCTTTACATAAATCTTCAGATGGTGTTAAACCGACACCTCGTTCTCTTGAAGAGTTTGAACTTCTGAAATTGGTCGGACATGGATCATTTGGAAGAGTTATTCTTGCACGTGAGAAACGAAATGGTGAACCATGTGCGATCAAAGTTCTCAAGAAGGACCTTATCAAACAGAAGAATGAAGTTACCCATACAGTCACAGAGGCTAGAGTGTTAAACACTTTGAAGCATCCATTTTTAACCGAACTTAAGTATCTTTTTCAGGTGAGATTCATACTTAATTTTGCCATATTCTTTATTCGTTTTAGACCAAAAATTACCTATGCATGGTGATGGAATACGTAATTGGAGGTGACATGTTTGGTCATTTACGCGATGCACGTATCTTCTCTGAAGAGAGAGTACGATTTTATGGTGCAGAGATTTGTGTGGGAATTGGATTTCTTCACAGCAACAATGTAATTTATCGCGATCTTAAATTGGAAAATTTGTTACTAGATTTAGATGGACACATTAGAATAACCGACTTCGGTCTTTGCAAAGAAAATATTTCATATGATGTAAGTGCATAAGTGTATTTATATTGTTTCTTTATTAGGAGGCAAATTTTGGATGTTATTGGATGGTATTCGGTATTATTTTTGTATAAATGACGACTGAATATGATTTGGCATGTTAGATTACGTATCATTCATATGCTCTGGACAAATCACAAAAAATTTCTGCCGTGCTTAAAAATTCCTAATATTAATGAAACAGCAATATAAATCAATGCTAAATAAATGTTTAAAACCTAAGGTTTTTACTTCTTAATGTCCAAGCTTGAATTGTTGGATTTGATTTTTTTCCAGAAAACGATTTTTATTATTGATAAACAAATTATTTTCGAAATTTACTCGGTGTAAAAAATTTGGCTTTGAGAAAAAGGATAAATCATCAGATTTTCTGAATATTGGCTGATTCTAAGTTTTAAGGTGTTATTTGAATTTATAAATCATCAATGCTTTGAAACGCGCAAAATTCGTGAAGTGGTACATGTGGAGCATTAAGGAAAAGGTTTGTTTGTATGCACGTTTTAATTTTTGAAGTTAGCTTAGAATGCTCTATTATTATATGCGAATTGCGTTACTTCAACGAAATGCACACAATCCAAGGATTCATACGCCATTGATAGTTTAACTATATATTCAACAAGGAGCCAATAATAGTTTTTTTAATTTATTTCAAATAATTTCAAATATATTATAATTATCATTATTTTAAAATTTATTTATAATAAAAATAATTAATCGAACTTAGTGTTGTAGTCAATTATACTTTGTGTAAAAAATATTGTCACGATGTTTACAGTTAGTTTTTACATGTTTGTTTTATATTTGAAAGAATTTATCAAATTAAAATTTTTAATATTATATTTGTATTGCATGAATTATTTGACGAACTAAGTTAAAAATATATTATCTAATTACTGGCACGTTTTTGAATTTATCGTGGCGACATTAACAACCCAGAGGCCAAACGCCAGTAATGGAAGTAATAGTGGACAACTAAGTCCCATGAATTCTTGTCTCTGGAGGAAAGAAGCAGTATTGATCATGATGCATACCATCTAAGTCTAATGCTCATGCCATTAAAAATGGTTTTCTTTCAGGGCACTATAATGCTATGTAAATCTCGCAATTGAATTTTACTAATGCTTCCATTTTAATAGTTTATTCTGTTGCTCATTTTTATTCGAAAAATTACACGTTCTTTTTTGCAGAGCCTTGATTAATACTAGTCACAATTTTTTCATATCTTTATCTTTATTTAAGCATTTAAACTGTTTATATTTATGTGGTTATCAACTGCATATACTTGTAATAAACAATTGATTAGAACTCCACACGAACATTTTGTGGCACTCCTGAATACCTAGCTCCTGAATTAGTAGAATTAGACCAAGAAAGTGATTATGGAAGGGCCGTTGATTGGTGGAGCGTAGGCGTTGTTTTATACGAGATGCTATGTGGTAATCTTCCCTTCCGTGCAATGGAGCAGCAGCGACTATTTCGTAAAATAGCTTATGAACCTGTGGCTTTCCCTGAAGGCCTCTCTCCAATGGCTGCTTCTTTACTCCAAGTATAATTTTTCTATTTAAAATTTAGTTACTATTGGTTTATGCGATTCGATTTTTGTGCAACAGAGTCGCCGCTCTCAGTTGATTGCACTTGATTTATATGCTTAGTTAAATTTTGAGTGACACTGGTTTAAGTTGACTATTTTCTCTTCTTCGTAGTCACACATGTTAATCAACATACATTTAGAATTTTAAAAAAATATGAACGTTTTTTTGCTGTAAATTGTTTGACCGAAATTCCTGTCACTTTGATTTTCTACATTGTCAATGTCAATTGTAAAATACTCACGATAATTAATTGTAGTTTGAATGCATTTTAGACATCTATCTTTGAATATAGGCTGAGTATTATTTTTGGATTTTTTGAACATTTTGATCCGCGTCCCTTTCAAATTTATGAACGTCATTTTATCAAATATAACTCAATTTAAATAATACATACATAGAAAAATATTAATTGCATGTAAAATATATTTTATAATTATCAAATGACTTGCACTTAGGGATTTTTATGCAAAGATGCTCGCAATCGCCTTGGTGGCAGTGAACGAGATGTTGAAGAAATCAAAGAACACCCGTTTTTCTCTTCCATTGATTGGGGGTTATTAGAAAAAAAGCAAGTCACTCCCCCTTTCAAGCCTAAAGTCAGTGGAAGCTTAGACACATCAAATTTTGATGAAGAATTCACCTGTCAAGAAATTTCTCTCACACCCACTAATTCAGAGCCAGATATCGATGATGAAGGTGATGATCCATTTGCATCATTTGATGTCCATGTTCATTAGTTCTTCGGGTTCGGGGCATTTTACATTCCTCATGGACAATTCAATCCGTCTTAATTTTTGCAAACATTTTTTATTTTTAAATTTTGTAGGAGAAAAGAAATCTTTATTGCGAATTAATTGTACTACATAATAATATTTATAATGATTGAAATAAGTTAAAATATAGAGTGGACAAAAATTTTTTGCATTAAGCGAAATCATACAAAATTAAATTAATTTATTATCGACGGATTTTAATCACATCTCCAATAAACAAATAATTGAGCAATTATTGCATTATCGAATAACAAAGCACCTAAGTAAGTACAACCTACTGTCAAATACTCCGATTGGATTTCGAAAATATTTTTCAACCACTGATGCTCTATTAAATGCTACAGAAAAATGGAGATCATAATTGGATGTAAATAAATTCATAGGTATTGCTTGCTTAAGCCTTTCTGGGGCTTTTGATTGTATTAATCATGGCATACTAATAAATATTATCCTACATGAGATTTCCTTCTAATGGCGAAAATAGATATTTGAAGCATTGATATCGGAGAGTCAAGGTAAATATTGCATTTTCAGATTGACTACTGTTAACAATTGTATTCTTCTGAGTAAAATTCTAAATCCACTTCTTTTTAGCATTTATGTAAGCGACAAGAACAGGATAACTGATTGCAAATTAATTCAAACGGCGATTATGTCTGAATATTCACTCATGATAAATCCATAGCATTCAACATATGATGTATAGGTTGCTCATAAATGAAGGTAAAACTGAATTTTGTATTTTTCAGCTAAGAATATTTGCGAAGTTTCTGGATTAAAGCCTTATTCACAATAATGCTGTAGATAATTCCAAGTACTTACTGGAGCAATTTTTGACTAAAATAAATTTTGAATCTCACATTAATCCAATAGTTCGAAAATTACCTATCGCTAGGAAAAATGTGTCCATGATGTTAATCAAGACTACCCTTGTAGTAACGCAATTACTAGCTTTTTCAATGATTCAATTCATCCCATTTTTCATAATCAATATGTTATTTACAGATATAAAAGATGCTTTTCTAGAAATTTGATATCCAATTACGTTGGACATTAAATGTTTCAAAGAAACATTCTTCCAGAACTAAGGACTACATTTTCAGATCAAGCCTTTTTCCGTCAACACAGCTTGTTATTCTGAACAATATGTTGACATGCTTTGAACTAATCAGTAACAGTAGTAAGAGATGGGCTAGAGTACGTGTCAATGGGACACCCTACCTATGGCTATTTCCCATGTGGAAATGAGGTGATTCTATTGGACGCCAATTAGTGACGAAATATTTTGACACAATTAAATTGAACAAATTAATTTTTTGACCAAGTTTTTATTTTTGATTTCTAGGATTTTGACAAAAGGATATAATTGATGACAATAAATGTTTTTAACAAAACTAAATTGAGCAAATTAATTTTTTGACGAAGTTTTTATTTTTTAGGCAAACTGACGTATTTGCTTCTGTTAATATAGTTATGACATGTTCATTGTAACAACGTTTTTAATTAAGCAACACTCTGTATTAAGGAAAATAATTCATAGATGGAAAACCCAGCACTTGGGTATAACATTTTATATTTTGTATAAATGTATATTTCAACATGTATTAATATTAATTTTCACAGACAACACATATGTAAATTGCAAAATAGAAACATTTTAAAACTTGAATCGATAAATATTTCCAAGTAAAATAATTTTTAAAATAAATATAAATACATGCTTCCACAGATGCATACTCTCACCATACAGAGAAAACGAATATTTATAAATAATAAATTTATTTACAAAGAAATTATAAAACGCGCAACTAAATGATTAAGTTCATATAGCGAATTTCATCTACAGTTCAATGAACAATGATAATATTCGCCAAACCTTTATGTTGGGATGGGAATGCTGTAGGAAACATACGCAATGTGTATTTGCACATTATGAATTTCACACGGTAGTATCTAAATTAATGATTAATAAACAAGTCAAATGAGGTGATAGATCAATGCATAAAACACATGACAATTAAAAGTTTAAAAAAATTCAATTATAAATGTGTATTAACAAACAAACGACGTTTTTGATAATAAAGTATATAATAAATTTAACATCAGACAGTAAATTCGCAGCAATCATCAAAATAAAATTGATTACGTTTTTAAAAGAAATATCATAGACAATGTCAACATTACGTGGTTTTATCTATATCACATTGTTCAAATATCAAAATGTAAAATTCCATTATGATGCGGTGTGTACAAAGTTGCACTTCTTAACAGACAATGTTACCATTGCGTAATTTTTTATCTACATGTATATCCTATTGTTCAAATGTCAAAATGTATCCAATCATAAAGATTGTTATCCTTCAAACATGAAATCCAAACAACTTTAAAAATGTTCACAATTAAATAAAACACTTTCCAATCATATAAAAGTAGTAGAAGACGAGTCCATGAGGTGCCACTTTTTTCTGATTGGTCGAGAGGTGGGGTCCATTTCGTTCCACTTTTTTGTGATTGGTCGAGAGGGTTGGCCTTTGACCTGAGACGTCGTGGATATTGCCGGGGGTGTTTTACTGACGTCATGGATGTACTTTTACTAGTTTTTGTATTATTTATGTGACCTAATTTAGTTTGCATTTTTTTTACTTTTTACTTTCCCAC
>CABFPE010000248.1:153062-174214 GCA_900660155.1 Hofstenia miamia
CAAAGATTAATGCTAGAACTTCAGATGTATCATGACATCCAAGTAAAATATGTCCCTGGAAAATTCATGTATGCTGCAGACGCCCATTCAAGACTGGAACTCCCAAAGTGCACTCAAAATGAAAATGAAACAACAAACGATGAAATTGCCTGGGCTGTGCATAAGTTGTCTAAAGAAATCAAAGACTCTTTCACTACAGATTTTCAACATCTCCTGAAGAAAACAATTGAAAAGAATCATCATTTCTAAATTCTACACCAATGATTCATGAAGGTTGGCCAGAAAGAACTTTTAAGCAATCCCCATTGTTAAATACTTTTTGGAAATTAAGGGAAGAAATCCACCAAGTAGTTGGTGTCCTCATGAGAAATTATCGCATTATAAATCCTCCAGAGCTAACAGATATAATCAAAGAAAAACTACATGAAGCACATAGTGGATATGATAAAACGATTTCAATAGCAAAATCATTGTATTTTTGGCCTGGAATGTCTGATGATATAAAACATTACATAGAAACATATCGGCAATGCATTGAAGGCGCTTCCATACCCAGAAAGCAGCTGATGGTAGCATATAAAAGACCCAGCATTCCCTGGAATAAAATAGGCTTTGATTTGTTTAGTTTCAAGCAAGCTGATTACATAGTGGCAGTTGACTATTACTCTAGATTCATTGTTCTGCAGAAGTTACAATCAAAATGTGCCTGGTCAATTATTAATCACCTGAAGTCCATCTTTTCAACTCTAGGAATACCAGCAATAATGATTGCAGATAATAATCCAGCTGCGTCCAAAGAAATGAAAGAGTTTTGTCAAGACTATGGGATAAAACTAAAGACCTCTACTCCACATTATCCTAGATCCAATGGAATGACTGAAAAAGCGGTGCACTTAGTAAAAAAGATCTTAAAGCAATGCACAGATCTGTACTATGGACTACTTTTACACAACTTCCCAATCTCTGGAACTGAGATTATGCCGTCACAGTTACTCCATGGTTGCCATCTACATACGAAAATACCAATGTCCTTAAAGAAGCTAAACCCAAAAATAATTAACAGGAAGTGTGGGTCACATTAATGAAAAGCTGCAGAGGCAACAAAAGAAATGCTACGACAGGGGAGCATGTCTTCTACCCCCACTGTATATTGGTGAGGAGGTGATGGTTTTGAGTGGTAGAAAAACGAAAAGTATTGTGTCAGGAGTTGCAAAAACACCACTATCGGTCTACATAAAATTGCCATCTGGAATTGTTATTAGAAGAATTCAACAGCACCTTAAAAGACTACAGAAACAAAGACAGTCACAGTTAAAATATTAAAATGACTATGAAGAAGAAGGAAGAATGGGGAATGACAATGAAGACAAAAATATCACTGTACGCAAAAGGAAACAAACACAATTTTTTGGACCTTATGTTTCATACTAATTTAGGAAAGAAAGGTTGTTGGTGATTGGTTGTTACCATGTAATCACATGGTTGCATGTCATGCTGCATTCTCAGGTTTACCATGAAAACCTGTCAGTGCATTTATATATATAATTGTAATGAAGTTACACAATAGATTTTAATCTACTTTTAATTACTAGCATCTGTCTTGAACTGACACACCACACCTCACAAATTATTAATTAAAGAAAAACAAACAGCACTCAAGAAAAAGAAATTTTCACTAGACTCAAAGCTTAATAATCAAATTAGGAATCAATTAGTTAAGAACATATCATTTAACAAAGAAAAGCGTGGTTCAAAGTTTTGGTGAGACAATTTAAATAAAAGTTTAAATCAAAAACAATTTGTAGGTTCTAAAAGGCCTTTTTCACCAGATGAAATTAACAGTTATTTTACAGATATATCGACGATAACAACATACATAGCACCATCCCTTCAAATGTTGGAAGAGCACCCAATTGAAGAGTTGGATTTAATGAATGTATACAATGCCTTAGCTAATTTTAAAAAGTCTTCCATTGGTCCAGATGGTATTCCTTATTGCTTAATTAAAAACAATGCACATAATTTTTAATCTCAGTATCAAGAAACGCACATATTCAAAGATTTTCAAAATCTCCTGTGTAGTACTGATTCCAAAAAAGGCAAAGATTGAAACACTAGACCATCTCCGTCCTGTATTCATTACCTCAATTATTTCTAGAATACATGCAAAAATCACAGTGAACCTTGCATATATGTGAAAAGATTTACTCTTGATCTCAGCAAGGCACTTGACCACCTTCAAGGCACAGGATTGTAGAAAAAATAGCTGAATTAATACCTGATCAAAAACATGTAATTAACATTATTCTAATTTTCTAATAGAAAGAAAACAATATGTCAATATGGCGAGACATCACTCAGTATTACTCAAGACTAACTGCAGTGTTCCTCAAGAGACTATTTTTAGGCCTATCATGTTTAATTTATTATATGACGAGATGCAAATTTCTTCTGAATCTGGTAACTTGGTTAAATATATGGATGACATCAATTGCATTATTCCCCATTTCTATGCAGAGTCTGATCAAATTGAAATTATTATTAATGAACTTATATTGTGGTGCAGTTTGAATAATATGTTTTTTAATACAAGCAAATCTGCAGAGCTCTGTATCCAATATCTTAAATTCATGGAATTAAGCAAAAAAGCAATGTCATAGTTCTTGGAGTGATCTTGTCCAATGACCTCCAATTTAATGAACACGTGAATAAACTTGAGAAAAAAGTTTCTTCATTAATAAACATCCTACTCAAAATGAAGCACTTTAAATTATAGTTTTGAAAACTTGAATTATTTACATAGAACAATTATTTCTGCTCATATAAGCTATTGCATAAGAGTGTGCAGAGGTTGTTAACAGCAAAACCTACACAAGATTGATTGCCTCCAACACAAGGCACACAAAATGGGATTATTGGAATCTTATATAGGAAAGAAGGAATTCATTTTGGACAAGGATAACAAGCTATATGACAAAATAACCAGCAATAGTAATCATTTTGAGAGGAATATTTCCCAAACAAGAAGTATATGCTGTTGGTTGGTTACAAGAAAGGTAACCACATTCTGGTTGCAGGTGCAAGAAATATAAAATTTCTTTCCCAATTGAAATTTCAAGAAATATTAGGTTTTTCCTAATTTTGTAAATTAATATGACTATCAGATATTTTCTTTCTGATTCTAATAATTTATTATTATTATTCTTGCATCTTACAGCTTCATGCTGGTATCCTCCTCTCAGCTTGTGGAACTCACCAGTTCCCAGGGAGTCTGAGAGCTTTCCTCAGGACTCTAGCTGTTACTAACAATGCTGCCTTCTGTGATACTGCTCCTCTCCACTTTGGTACTCCCAACTCCTCCAAGTATCTCTTATACTTCTTGCTCACTGCTCCTAGTGTGCCTACTACTACCAGAACTACTTCAACTTTCTTTAACTTCCACAGCCTTTCTATTTCCTCTGCCAACTCCCTGTACTTGTTTATCTTCTCTTTCTCCTTGCTTTCTATATTCCTGTCCTTTGGTACTGCTATGTCTATCACTGTTCCCAATCTTTTCTCTTTGTCTACCACTGCTATGCCTGGTCTCCATGCTTCTATTACCTTACTTGTCTGGATGTTGAAGTCCCACAGTATCTTAACCTTCTCATTCTCTATGACTCCCTGTGGCTTGTGCTCATACCACTTGTCTCCTGCTTCTAACCCATACTGCCTGCTCAAGTTCCAATATACTGTTCATCCCACCTTGTCATGCCTGAACTTATACTCATTCTGCGCCAACTTCTCACACCCTGCTATCAGATGATCTACCATCTCCGCCTCTTTCCTACATAGCCTACACTTATCACTTACTTCCACTCTTCTGTCTTTATGCTTCTTCACCCAGTTTGTTCTTATTGCTTGCTCCTGTGCTGCCATTATCAGTGCTTCTGTTTCTCTTTTTAGTCCTGCTTTTTTTAACAACTTGTTACTTTCTTCTCTGTCACATTTTTCTGTGTTCCTCCAGTATTCTCCATGCATTGTCTTCTGCCTATACCTTGTTTCTCTCTCTAATTCTATCCTACTCAGGTATGCTGTCTTTCTTTCACTTTCAGTTCTTATCTTCCTTAACTCCTTAGTAACCTCCAGTATTGACCCTCTAGGTTGTGCTTCTATGTATTCCTTTGGCCCTAGTGCTTCTGCATCCTCTCATCTTTCTCCTACATCCCTTCTGCTCCTGTTCTTTTCTAGGTAACATGCTGACATACTTGAAATCACAGAAGTTACCAATTTCCAAATTGTTGGCAGGCATGGTATTGGCCTGAAGTTGCTTGCCTCACTACCTTTCTTTGATCCTTCTGTATCAGAAATGTCCTTCCCACTATCATCCACTTTGGACACCCACCACACTCCTCCAATGCTACTGCTAGTCTCTCATGAACATGTGTGAACTTGTTCAGCCAATGCCCATGTACCTCATCATTGCCTGGCACCTTCCAATTCTTCATCTTCTTTAGAGCCTTCTTCAGCTTTGCAGTTGTGATTACTTCTTCTTCTTGTCTAAATTCCTTCTGCATCTGCTCATCTCTATTTCTGGTCCCTCACTTCCCATATATTCTCCCAGAACCTTATGGCATCCTTGCCTGCTCTAGCTGTAGCCTTTTTTCCTGCATCTAGTTATTTGTAGAATCTTCCTTTTTGGGTCTCAAACTTCATGTTGTCTCTCCCTTGCTTTGCTCTTGCCCTATATTTTCTTAGTTTCTCAGCTTCTGCAACTAATCTCTGCTTTAGCTTTTCTCTTGGAGCTTCTATAGTCTTCCCCTTACCTACTCTGCATCTGTCCTGCACTGCTTTACTTGTATTGATCTTCCCTATTTGCTGCCTAATCTTTGTCACTTTATTCTCAATTCTTTCCCATGCTGGCTTTCTGTCTCCCTTATCTTCTTGTCACCTTTTCTTCTACATGTTCATTCCTACATTCTTCAGCACCTCACATGCACCTGCATATACTAAGCTATTTACTTCTGTGACACTCCTAGCATCTATTCTCTCCAACACTTTATTGACATTTGCTGTCTCTACTGCTAGCTTACATTTCTTAACTCTTCTTGGAACTGGCAGCCTATTTCTCTCACCTATTTCTTCCTTCATTTTTTCCCTGATGGCTTCTTAAGTTTCTGTATCCACTGGTTCTGCTGCTTCCCCCACTTTTGTCTCAACATCTATTACTTCATCTTCCCTTTGCTTAGCATGTTCAACTCTCTTTTTCCCTTTACTCTCATCCAACTGTAACTTTTGCACTTGTTCTGCAAGCCTCTGCTTTGTAACTTCTAATCCCATTCCTGCCTTCCTCCATTCTTCCAACATTCTCTTCCTGTAACCCCTCTCATCTGGTCTGCTTCTTCTGTAACACTCCAATGCTGTCCTATTCTGCTCATATGTCCACTTGTGCAATTGTCCATTTGTCTGTGTTGTTCCTATACTGCCACTTTTCAAATCCACACTCTTGATTGTGGATTCTGCCTGTTGTCCAGAGATTCTTAGCACCCTCTGACATTGAAGGCCTGCCTTGTCAATATTGATCTCTGGTATTTGTGCTATTTGTTTGATATATGCCATGATTCCTTGAGCTGTTTGGAGTGTGAAGTTTTCATCAAATGTTATGTGCACCATGCTGCACATATATGGTCTTTCTAGTGTCTTGTTCAGTTCCCTTGGGTAGCTTATTATCATATTGACCATTGGTCTCTTCTTTGCATCTAGCATGATGGGTAAGTTGCTGCCCTCTGTTTTTGCTACTTTTCTTATGTGGGGCTTTGTTTCCAGTGACAGCTTCTCATATGTGTTAGTCCTCATTTTTAGAGTTCCCATGAAATAGGGGTGCAAAATTTCTCCATGATTTTGAAATTCTTTTTGCCCTTTCTTTTGAGCATACAGTTCTATTGGGTGTAGTCTCTGAGGGGGCGTGTAGCTGAGTAATCCTTAGTGTTTTATTGGTGCTCAGCTCACCATCCAGTGAGTACATGCTGATGGTTTCTACTGAATTGCCCTCAAATTGGCTCACAGTTGACTCTTTCAGCAATTGACCAGCTGTGGGTTCTGTAGATACATCAGCCTTGAATTGCTTTCATATGCATACAGTTCTTCACCCATTTGCACCTTCCATTGAATTGGCAAGTGGACTGGAGGGAAGGTTGAGCTGCTTTGCACCAATTCTCTGCATGCCCTTGAATAAGTGTTGCAGATCTTTGGGATTTTCACTGGTTCTCTGCTTGCCCTCAAATTGGCAGTGCAGATCTCCAGTGGAAGAGGCATTGTGTTGCTTTGTCTCCCTGCCCTCAAATTGGGATTGGGGACTACTCTGATGCCTTCTCACTCTGTGCCTTTGATTAGTCAGTGGTTCATTCTCACTCTTTTCACCTTCTGTCTGACATCTAGTTTGAGACCTTCTCCATATTTTTTCCACAAATTGGTTGTTGCCATTTCCTCAGTTCTCTGGTTTCAGTGCACTCTTTTGCTCCTTGGCTGTTGATTTTGCATCTTTCTCAATTTGCCTAAATTCATTAAGTAGGTTTAAGTCTCCTCATCAAAACCTTCTTTCAGTAAACTATCTAGTTTGCTCATATCATACATAAAATTTCAATTCTGTTAATTAAGTTTATTTTAAATTTGGCATTTTCATCAAATCTAGACTCTTCAATGTGTGCTGTTGCTCATTTTAGGTTCTGGAAGTGCAGTAATCTGCCATTACTTAACATATACTCATTATTTGGCAGTACTTGTGTTATCTTCTATGGAACTGACCAAATTGTTTTTAACTTCCAGACCTGGTTTGTGTCTGTTAGTTTTATTGGTGTAAATGCATATACTGCGTCACCTATTTTGTGTGCATGACCATAGATTTTTTATTATAATTTTGCTGTTGTCTCATGGCGGATTTCTTTGTATTATGGAACATTGTCTTGTGTATCACTGGTATTTGACTTCTTAATTGATTCATATACTGATTGTCCATCTTATCACTGTAGATGAAGTATTGCATTGATAGTGGCGTTGCTGCCTCCCTTCAGATTGATGTTGTGACTCTTATCAATTTAATCAGCATCCTTTTCAACCATTCCACTGTGCCATTCTCTCACTTACTATTTCCAGTAGACATGAAATTTCCTGGAATAGGTTACTTTATCTGTGATTATTGCCCCCATGGGTCCAAACTTCAAGATCCATTCCTTCATTACTATTTCTGTGGTTGTTTCATCAGGATCATTCTTGCATAATTGGTGAAGTTATCTAACATTACTAGTAAGTGTTGGTACCTCTCCTTGTCTTTTGACAGCATCTCCAGATCTATGTGCACAATTTCATTGGGTTGTGTTGCTATGATCTTCTCTAGCAGGGCCCTCTGCATTGGAAAATGCTGTTTGTTGTTGAGGAGACACATCATACACTTATTGATTATTTCCTCTGTGACTTTTCTTACTGCTGTTGTGATAAATCTTGCATTGAAAGTACTCTTTGTTTGCATAATGACTAGATGGCCATTTTTGTGGACCTTTCTTATTAGATCTCATTTGTAATATTCTGGTATTGCAATCCTGTTGTTCTGTGATTCCACATATAGGAGTCCATTCTTATTTCTTTTCCATTTGTACCTTTCATAATAGCTCACTGTTAACTTCAATAAATTCAGGCATGGTTCTTGTACCTTTCTTATGATCTCATTCAGTATAACATCATCTTTTTGTTTTTCTATGATCTCATGTTCCAATATCTCTTACTTGATTGAAATTGGTAACACTGCTTGTCCTTTCTTATTAGTTCTTGTTACTCTGTGTGTGGTAGGAATTGAAACTGCTTTTTCTCACCATCTTCTTTGGCTGTGTCTCTTTGGTACTCTAGGAGTGTGGTCCAAAAATCTGTGTTCATATGCAATGTCCCTCTTTGGTGTTCAATGGTAAATGTTAATTCATTTAGGTACTTGATCCATCTCAATACTATGCCTGACTTATCTCCTAAGAACTTTTTGAGCCATGCCAAGCCACTGTTGTCTGTGAGGACCCTAAATTCTCATCTGATTAAGAAATGTCTGAATTTTTTGATGCTTTTGATCAGGGCTAGCATCACTAGCTTTGTTGATCCATAGTTTTCCTCATTTGGCTTCAGTTTGCAGCTAAAAAACTGTATTGGTACCTCCTTGTTGTTCTTCATTTGTCTGAGTGTCACTCCAATTGCTACTTTGCTAGTGTTGCAATCCAGAATGAAAGTTTCATTGTAGTTGAGCATATTTAGTGATAGTAGCTTTGCTAATTCTTCCTTTATGTTGTCTCATTCTTCTTGCTCCTGCCAAGTCCAAATAAAGGGCACTGATTTTTCATTAGCTGTGTCATCTTGGCAGTTTTTCCCGCGATGTTGGGTATGAATGTTCCATAGTAATTAAAAAATCCCATTATCCTCTGTATGTCTTTTTTGTTATTTGGCTTCTCTATTTTCCAGATCATGTCTCTTGTGGTATCTTTCATGCATATTCACACTTTCTCTATCACCCATCCTAAGAATATAATCTTCTCTTTTAATATGTTGCATTTGTTGCCATTAATTTGTAAGGCTGCTTTTTCTAGGATTGAATGTGCCCTTCCCAGCTTCTCTAGATGCTCTTCTATAGTGTCACTTGTTACAATGATGTCGTCAATATATGCCTTCACACCTTCTTCCATTTTGTGTTTCTTGCTCTTCAATACCTTTGTTATATATCTCTGGAATGTCACCAGCACATTACATAAGCCAAAAGCCATGTATATCCATTCATACAACCCATATGGTTTAATAAACGCCGTTTTTTGATGTCTTCTTCTTCCATTTTGACTTGCCAATATGCTTTACATAGATCTATTGATGTAAAATATTTGTGCTTACTTGCTTCATACAGCATGTTGTCTATTCTAGGAAGCTGGTCTGAGTCCTTTTTTGTTACTTCATTCAGTTTTCAAAAATCTATACATAGTCTGTACTTGTCTCCTTGTTTTATGAACACTGTTGGCACTGCATATGGGCTTTCACTAGGTCGGATAATTTTGTTGTGAATTAGCTCATTGAGTATTCTGTTGTATTCATCCTTCATCTGCTCTGGTACTCATCTCACCAGCAATTTTATTGGCTTGTTTGTTGTAGTAGTTATTTTGTGTGTTTCACCTATCACCTGGCCCATGCTTATCTCTCCATAGTTGAATATTCTCTGAGTTGTTGAAATTGTGTTCTGTTTAGATGTTGATATTCCTCCTCTAGCAAGTCAGCTGTTTTATATTGATCTTCTCCATTTGATTTCATCCCTCTGTCCTTGAATCAGCTGTGGGGTGTACTTGCTACATTGATGGTTGTCATCCACTCACCCTCCAATCAGCAGTGTGGAGTACCTCCTGTTTCTGTTTATAAGTTCTCAAATTGACCATACAAAATACTCTGCTCATTGATGTCTTCCATTGTTTTCCAGATGGCTTTGATGCTAGATTTAACATATTTGCTGAATATTCTCACATTAGTTTTCTTCATATTGATGTTGCAGTTTGTGGCATTTAGTATAGGTATTCTTCCTTTTCCCTTTTATATAGCACACACACTTGATGGCATTGAAACTCTTTTTAAATTGATTCATTACATCTGCTGTGATTTCCTCTTCTGTTTTGATTTCATGCATCCTCCATTGATATGGCTGCAGCTTTATGTCCTCTTCCAGTTCAAATTCTATTGTTGATAGCTTGCCTTCTTGTTCTTTGATTTCAATTTCTTCCTCTATTACTTTAATTGTTCTATTGGAATAGTTTATCAAGCATCCATTTTTGGTTAAGAAGTTGTCACCCAATATCACCTCATATGGCAAAAAATTGTTGTGGGTGTCTATCACTACTAGTGATTGCTCAAAGGTTGTGTTCACTATCCTGATTTGTACTGTGTTGAGCTTGCCTTTTGTATCTATGTATTCTCCAGATGCATTTATTAATCTTTTGTTCAATTGTTCTAGGTCCTCTTGTTTAAATCCTAGTTTCATTGCACATTCATCTGTTACTATTGTTGTTGCCACTCCTGTATTGATTGTCACCTTTGTCAGTATTCCATTTATCATTATCATTATCATAATAATATTGTTCAAGTTCATCATAATCATTATCAGTGCACAGTTTTTTAGAGTCAGCACTTGAGCTAGTTTTCCAATTCTTCTTCAGTTTTGGGATCTTCTAACAATTCTGATTCAGATTCAATTACATCCTCATCTTTGTAGTATGCTTCCTCCTCTCTGATCATGTTAATTTGTTTTCTGCCCCTTCTTTCCACAGCTGTAGCACTTTATGTCTCTTTCTCTGACTTTCCTTTGCTTTCCCTCTTTACTTTTTATATTGATGAATTTCTCCATCTTATTTTCCTTGAAAAGTTTGGTATTCACTGTCTGTGTCTTGTAACTGTTTTGCCATTCTATTGCTTTTTCCTTGTTCCACACTGCTTTTTCATAGATGTGCATTGTTTTCAATTGTTGCCTGTATATCTATGGCCTTCCTGATCATCTCTTCCAGCTTATCATCCATGTCACACTTGATCTCAAATTGTGTTCTAATGTTTTCTGGCATTCCCTTGCATATGTGAGAGAAGAGGTCATATTTTGAATATTTGTTTCCTCTGGAACTAAGTGTTACCAATCATTCTACCTGCTGGATGTAGTTTTGTATATCATCCATCTTTCTCATCTTTGTTGAGTTCAATATAATTTGGTATTGGTTCTTAAAACTTTCATTTTTGTAGTACTCTACAAAATCTCCACCCAATAATTTGTAATCCTGTTTTGTATCAGTGTCTAGGTACAATGGGAATCTTGCTGCTGCAGCTTGTTGGCTCACTTTCCTCTCAGCCATTGTGATTTTGAACATTTGCAGCCATTTGAGGAATGTTGGATTGTAACTATCAACCTTTCCATTGAATTTCAGCAGGGTTGCCTTGCATGGTATCATATCATTATAACTGTTCTCTGGTAGCATTGAGCTCTTGTAGATTGGTCTCTTTTGCACATTTATGTTTTCATTTATTGTAAGCTGTTTGGTTACTGCTTTTGTGATTTCATTGATGATTTTTTTTCTTTTCCTGTTCCTCTTCCTCTTCTGCAGCTCTTAATTGTTTTTTTAAATCATTGGTTGATGCTTGTAGGCTTCTTTCTCTCAATTGCTCGACTGTTATTTCATGCATTCATTTTACCCTCTGATTTTCCTCTTCATTTCTCTGTATTGTTTTTAGTTTATATCTCAATTCTTCTAGTTCTCATGCTTGTTTATCTTTGAGCTGTTCTAGCTCTTGGGCTTTTATATTATTGTCTAGAATTAGCTGTCCATTCTCATCTTCTAGTTGTCAGCATATCTTTTTCCATTTCTCATTCTGTTCTTGGAAACATTTGTTTGATTGGGCTAATTGAGTTGTTAGTGCTTTGATATCCCTCTGAAAGTTTTCACTTTGATCTTCTAGGCAGTTATCCATTTCTATTCTCAATTTGCTCAATGCATTTTCATTCTCCTGTTCTAGTTTCACCATTCTTTGCATTAGCACTTGTATCTTGGCTCTCAGTATTGTCTCTGTCTCATTTGTTTGTCTTAGAATGTTTAAGACTTTGTTGGATTCTTTTTCTGGGGACATATGTAGGGTTTCTAGTTCTGTGGGAGATGCATACATTTCTGAACACATTCTTTGTGGGGTGGGAGTTGTTTTACTTGTGCCTCTCTTGGCACTACCTCTCTTTTCTCTTGTGTTTGTCATTCTAGTTTACAATTAGTAGTGGCAGTACGATTCTTTGTTTCTGAACCTGCTTCAGGTTAGGTGTAGTAGTAGTAGCTGACTGTGTGTTGTATTGGTAGTTGGTAATTCCTTCAGATGTTCTCTGTTATCACATGCCATGGTTGCAATTATTACCTGTTGACTATAAATCTTGAGTCAGGATGTTGGCTTCTTGATTCTTCTTCTTGTTCTTAATCTGTCATGGTTGCCATGTAGCATCCACTACCAAGCATTAACATAGATTATTTATTCTTTTAAATATTACTTCTTGTTAAAAGCAGGTAGGGATGTACTGATTCTTGATTGTTTCAACATAAGATAGGTTGTTATTAATTTGTATTAACTCCAACTAATCTGATACTATGATGTATGACATCATTGCAACTTTCTTCCATGATTCACTTGTCTTCCACTGTGGCCTCTGGCCAACTCCAATCTCTGAATCATTCCACACTAATATGCCTTCATTGTTGATCAAGTAGTTCCAAGTCTCAGCTCAATGAAGCAACTTATGTGTTCCATATCCTAACTCAGTGCAACCCTCAAGGCTGGATGTAACTGATTTACCTCAATTTGTAATGTGTAATTTGTACTTCACAACCTGGCAATGTCACTAGCTGCTTAATAAATATCACTTTAGCCATTACCAAACAACTATTGGCTATAATTAATGTAATTAATAAAATAGATAATTACTTACAGCTTGAGATAAATCATCCAGTTTTGTAGCCATAATCACAGTTGCTTAACCTCAGCTTACCAATCTGCATCTTTACCAACTGGGCTCCCTGCACATTTTTATTACTATTATTATTATTATTATTATTATTATTATTATTATTATTATATAGTCTTCCCCTTACCTACCCTGCACCTGTCTTGTACTGACTTACTTGTCCTGATCTTACCTATTTGCTGCCTAATCTTTGCCACTTTATTCTCAATTCTTCTCTCCCATGCTGGCTTTCTGTCTCCCTTATCTTCTTGTTGTCTTTTCTTCTTCACGTCCATGCCTACATTCTTCAGCACCTCCTATGTGCCTGCATACACTAACCTATTACAGTCTTAGCATCTATCCTTTCTAATACTTTGTTAACCTTTGCTGTCTCTACTGCTAACTTGCTTCTCTTAATGCCTCTTGGTACTGGCAACCTACTTCTGTCTTCTATTTCTTTCTTCATCCTTTCCTTGATTGAAGTCTCTGTTTGGGAATGGTTGATCCTAAAATTTTGATATCATAATTTAATCCACATTTTCTTAAGTGTTCTGATATTGTATAAACTATAAATATAAAAGAAAATGTAAGATTTGTTTATACAACATGAAAGCTTAGTCAAAATTTAAATCAATGACAAAGATATCAAAAAGTCCAATGTTATCTATAAAAACAATTGCACCTGTGGTGAGGACTATATTGGATATAGTAGCACATAAACCAAGCAGAAGAATAAAAGAACATGAAACTAAGTCAACAATATCAGAACAACTAATAAAATTTAAAAGTAATTGAAAGTATATACATAAGATCAATGCAACCAAGTATTAACACCAAAGATGATTACATATATCAGCACAAATTTCATCTAATCAATGTTTAATTACATAATAATATCTTCTAATTAAATAATACATATTTAGTGGGTAATTTTGTAAATTGATTATGCTCAAGTTGAGTGAAATATATATTTTAGTCTAATGATTTTACTAAAGATATTATTACAACTGTGATGCTGGTGCTCATTCAGAAATTTTTTAATCAGATAACTTTGTTTCTTATCATAGAAATTTATGTTGAGATCTCTGAATATAATTATTCTATCATAGTGACCAAGCTTAGCCAACTCTTGTCTTGTTGAATTTTACTAAGAATATCAAGAGTGACCAAAGAAGAATTCCATATGTTTAAATGATCATTCTCTTTAAACCATGTTTCTACCAAAAAATATATTGCATTTTCACCAACACTGTTGTAAAGACTGAGAAAATTTGCATGTGAATTTCAAAGGACATGAGCATTAAATCCTTAAATTTTTTGAGTAATTTAGAATTTTGGGATTTTTCCCTGGTCATGCACAATTGGTGCCAGATTTTTGTGAACATTATTGCTAATCAAAATTAGTCTCAAATAATAAATGTCATAGCTAAAATTTCTAGTGCAAGTATCATTTTTACAATTTTTAAGCACCTCTTGTAATATACCAAAAAGCTTGGCTTGTGTATCTTTGCTTGAATGAGAGCTTTTGCTACTTTTAAGGAAATATTTTTGGTAATGAAACTTCTACTATTTGGAGCAATGTGACTAAACTGTGTTTTTGTAGTTCAATCATAATTTTTGTTTAGAAAAGTAAAGTTTGATAATTGTTATATTGGCATTCAGATTATCTACTGCTTTGTAAGGGCTAATATGTCTGCTCAATAGGCATGTGTCATCTGTGTATTGATATAATTCACAGTTAACCTGGTTTAAAATGTCATTTATATAAATGGTATAAACAAGACTGACCCTATGGCACTCAGTTGTGGTACAACTTTACTAGTATGTAAGAAATTACAGAAGGCAGTTCCTATGTTTTACCCACTGGCATCTTGCATTAATGAAACTATGGATAAATGTTCTAGAGTTAAAATCAAAGCATTCTAATTTCTTATCAAGAATAGAGTGAAGCAAAGCATAAGATGGGCACCAACAAGCAGAAGTGCACAGAAGAATGGCGGACAGAATTGACATGTATAACACAGCAGATGTGGTATTAAAGGGAATATTATAAAGTGGTCAAAGTGAGAAATTAGTTTTGCAAAAATGCAGGGACACATGTCCAGTCCAATTCAAATTTGTAGCAAGCTGAACTCCAAGATGAGTATGATGATGAGAAAAGTTCACTGAAATTAGCAGATCTAATGGAGGAAACCCCAAAAAGGATATACCACAAGAGTTAGTTGGGCTAAACAAGATGATTAACAGAAGACTAAGTACACAACAACTCAAAATCAGATGGTATATTGAAGGCAATGTAAAAAATTATAGTTTTGTTGTCATATGCAGTAAGTAGTCCAAGTTGAGAACAAATTGAGGGAGCTCATTAATGGCTGTAAGAAAGAAAAGAAAGCAAACACAATGTAGGAAAAAATTTGAAATTTAAGCAATAAGGCATCAGACATGAGCTTAGTGAGGGATTCTGCAGCAATGGAATGATGACATTCTTTGTGAGAGCATCAATATTGGAGGCGAATCAGAAAGATTTCAGAGGCCCACAAGTGAAACATTGGCACCAGGAATCACTAGAATTTAATTAAACTGTATAATAAACAGGTGAAAATACATAATATAATATGGTTTCAAATACAGTGTGTCCAAATATGCTTAGCTCTATAATATTAACAAATAGAATGTAAATTACAAGAAACAAAAAATTTGTATTTTAATTCTCTTACAATGTAAACTTTGAGATTTAAATCATTTATTAAATAAAGCACAAAAATTATCAGTAACAGCATTTAAAGTAAACACATTTGTATTTAATAATTTCTCACACTGCTATTTTTTGATTAGTTATGGTGGATAATTGTCCATGAGAAAGTTGTTATTTAACATAGACCCCAAGAAAAAACTTAATAGTTACAACCTGGAAACAAACAAGACCATAAGAATGCTAAAAGTTTCTCAAAATATACATCTTGATGGAAATCACCAGTTAGTAACTGCATTGCAATCTGAATTCTATAAGAATACAATTTTGCAAATTGAAAAAGAGAGTTGGAAAATCATTGCTTCTCTTTGGTTTCCATGGCAATGCTTTAATTAAAAGTGATATTGACAATGTTTAAAGCAGTAATATCCATACATCAGAAGTAGATATATATGGACACTATACATTTATTTTTCAATAATTCAAC
Source organism: Hofstenia miamia (assembly GCA_900660155.1). Classification (NCBI taxonomy): domain Eukaryota; kingdom Metazoa; phylum Xenacoelomorpha; order Acoela; family Hofsteniidae; genus Hofstenia; species Hofstenia miamia. Next base: position 168,738 of record CABFPE010000248.1, read on the forward strand.
ACTTTGTGTAACTACAATAAGTGTTTTGTAAAAATTTATTAACACTAAATGCTAATTTGCATAAATTGGCATATTGTCTGCCATATTAACCTCATTAAAACTGGAATAAATAAATATTGAATGTTTTCTTTTTGGTAGTTTACAAAATATTTATTCAGCAACACTCTGTTCAATTTTCAAGTAAAAAAAATATTCCAATCATAAGTTATGACAGTTGAATTATATGTATTCAAGATATTGTACAATAACTTTATAGACACCTTCTTTTTCAATGCTTTGTTCCTCAGATATATTTCTACTTTGCCTCAGATTTACAAACTACAAACATACCAATTGAAAAAATGAAAAATCATCATTTATTTGTATGAGTACAACTGATGTTTTATATTTATCCATCCATACAACTCTTACAGAAATTTAAAAAGCCATTCAACAGAGACTTTTCACAAGGCAAAATTCCAGGAAGGTCAAGGACATCTGTAGTTCAAGAAACTTTGGAGAAAGTAGAGCAATGTATCTTAAACAATCATCATATAAGCCTCCATGAAATCTCAAAGGAAGTAGGCATAAGTATCTCCAGTGTTAAGAGGATGAATTACCTTCTTGAAATTGCAAAATGATTCAGAGGTCAAAAGCATTGTGCAAAATTGAATGAACCAACAACAAAAGTCTATGCCAAATTGATGGAGAAAATGAATAGTAACTGATGGTGATTAAATTGAGATGTGAACTTTTGCATTGCATTAATTCATTAAAATAGAATGTAGTTTTCATACATAAAAAAGTTTTTTTGAGAAATTCCCATTTATATATGAACACCTCTCATACTATGTATCACAATGCTACTACTTCTTTGCTACCCTAACAAAAATTAATAAACAGTCATTAATGTTATACATTTAAAATTAATTTTCAAATAAATTGGTAATTTCTACTACTAATGAGTCAGAACAACTTACCTTAGTCATAGACTGCTATAAAGCAGTGGCAGATACAGATAAATTTTTTAGAGGACCCAATGTAAAATAAAATGCTAAGTGCATAATTGGGTACTAGAGAGGGCATAAGACTATTGAAATTTCAATTTTAAAAATTCAGCACTATGCACAGATTTCAACATCATCTACTGACTCTAAAAATGGAAATAGAATTTTTGCAATTTTTTAATTTGTTTCAAATTGCAAATTATGCTTTAATATTAGCATGTTGTGTCTTTTAGGGGATCTTTGCATTATGTACTACAAAATAGAAAAAGGAATAATTATCAACAATTAATAAAATGTTACTTAAATAAAATAAAGAACACATAAATACAAATGAGATTCAAAAAATGTGTATGTTAATTCCCAACATCAAGAGGTTTTGTTTTCCACAGGATTATATTAGGCAAAGTTCAATTCCTCAGTTAACACCACATCAAAAAGATTTGGAACTTGATTTAAAATCACAGTATCTACAGAACTAGAAACAAATGTCATTCCAATCATTTAGTTCACTAACAACCAACACATGCAACAGTTTGTATATAGTGTAGAATTGTGGGGAGCTCAGACTACTCCAGTGGTACTAGGGAACTCAATGGTTTGAACAGAAGGTTGCAAATGCTACCATCACAGTGAGCGACCTGCATTCCAACAGAACAATAAAAATATTGGTAATTTGCCATTGTAACAAAGTAACAAGAAAGATCCACCAAGGACAACCAACTTGCATGGCATCACACTGAAGTGGCATCCATGAAGGAATTGCATGCTCACCAAAGGTGCTAACTTATGTGTCTCTGGTTGTTAATTTCTAGCTCAATTAAAATAGTTTTCATTAGTTCTTATTTCTCAGCTGATTTAATAAATAATAATAGCATGTAATTGCCATGCATTCACATTTACAGATGGTTTATTATCATCACAGTGTAAAGTTATAGTGTGCATGTTTGAATTGCAATGATTGATTAAAAGTTATTATTCCCTACACATAGATGTATACCTAACTTAATTCCGTCCATGATTTGGGCTGTCTACTGGAATAGGGCAAGTTGTCACCCTAGACTCATAGGAGTAACTCCCAAATTGTAGGCAGAGACTTAAGCATTCATTAACAAGATGCATAATAATGCCTAAAAGAGGGTTAGAAGTATTAAATAGAAAAAAGCAAATGCCTTTGAGTAAGACAAAGCTTATTTTTCGTCCTTGCTACAAGTTCTCAAGTATTTATACAAATGATCAAATAATTACCTGCAATTGTTTACACTTTTTCCTATCACAAGTTCCCTCACAAAATTAGAGAGCAATAATACATTACATGATTTCGAGGGGACAAACAAATCTAAGATTGAGAATACTGCCACTAGAATCCATAGCAATAAAATCAATTACATCAAAGTGACGTCACTAACTAAAATCAGAGCAAGATTTAGCTTGAAATTACAACAGTTAATTGAAATAATAAAAGGAGGGCTCTGAGTGACTCTAAAATAAGAGTTTGTATCTTCTGTCATATCATAATTCAATATAATGATCAATCTTTCAAAAATCAATTCCAGTGACTAGAAAATATGTTACAACAAAAAATTCTCTTTTTAAAATTCAGAAAGGGCGACAATTATTCTTCTTGTTTCATTCCCAGATAAATGTTCTAGCAAGAAATTCTGATTAAATAAATACTTGGTCAGGGTTATGTATCTTGGAACAGAATTAAAATAAATCAGTTTCAAATAAGAACTGTCAGTGTCACTTGAGGTATTGGCTGGCTCCATCTAAGTGGTGATCAACCTTAAGCCTTGAATTTGCATAATGTTGTCTAGTTCCACAAATGCAGAGGATCATGTTTTGTAACAAGAAGAAGCTAAGTTTCATCTTATTCAGTTGTAGGTTATGAAATAGTCAGTAATTAAGCAACAAAGTTGTTTTAGAAACTTTTCAGTGAGTGGTGATGCTCCACCAGATGCACTGAGCACCCAGTGGTGTAAATGAGGCGAGATTAAGTAAATTGCAAAATTTTCACCTAATGGTATGAATGTGTGCTTTTATATATTTATTTATTTATTTAATTTTTTTTTACAAATCAAGTGACTAACACTTATGAAGAATTAAACAAAATAGATAGAAATTAACTTGGTTCTAAAAATATACTTTGTCTTGGTTTCAAAAGTTTATTGTCCTTGAGGATATAAATTGTTGGTTTTCATTGTTCAATAGCTTTGTTATAGTTTATGGACTTTGTCCTATAGTTTGATAAGTAGTTGGATCTTTTTTGTTTTGGTGAAATTTTTAATGATTTTTTAAATTTATTGAAATTTCGTTCTTCTTTAATATCTGGATGGAGTTTGTTCCATAAATCAATTGTAAAATTGGTAAATGATTTTTAAAAGATTTTCTTTCTAAATTTGATTTTGTGATAATTCTTAGTTAGCTTGTGTATATTTTTCTGTAATTCTACTGAAGGTCTTTTCCAAAATAGTAAGAGGCAGTTCAATTTTAATAAGTATTCTAATGATTCTATATTATGTTTTTCTAAAATTTTACTTTGATCATTTTTACTACAGATTATATTAATTGCCCAATTAAAAACTTTTTTAAGTTTTTTAAATATTTTCTTGGTAACATTGGTAAATAAAAAAGAAGAATATGAAAAATGTGACAGTATAAGAGATCTTAGTAATACAATCTTCCACTTCATTGGTAATATATGTTAAATCTTAGTTAGCAATTTAATTCCATGGGCCATTCATAGTTGCATTGATCTGATCTGTAAATTTAAGTTCATTGTCAATTTCTATACCAAGATATTAAATTTTCTTAATTTCATAAATGATTTTTTTTCAACATATATTGATTCTCATGGTTAACTTTGTCCATTTTCATGTAGCATCGCTGGTAGTTGTTACTATTTATCAGCCAGACCTCGCGCTTTTCTTGTTAGTGACTGGTATTTGTAAATATTGTAAATAACTTGTATATATAGAGCAATGCATTTTGTAAATAGAAAAATAGTTTGAACTGTATTCTCTTTGTGTTCACTAGAATCACACCCCAGTGATTCTACATTCATTCTTTATGAACATAAGTTTAGTTTTCTCAATATTTAATTTCATCATATTCTGCTCAAGAAATGTCTTTACTTTAATTATATGTTCTTGTAAAATCTTTATTTTAGATGTATATAATAGAGTATCATCTGCAAATTTAATGCATTTGCCTTCAATGAAGTTAGGAATATCATTTACATATAGATTGAATAATAGTGGTCCTAAAACTGATCCTTGTGGCACTCCATTATTTATTAATATTTGTTTTGACGATAGATTGTTTACTTTCACGTTTTGTGAACGATCAAATATATATGATTTCAGAAATTGGATTGATGAAGCACTAAAATTATACATTTCTCTTAGTTTTTTAATTACTAAATCATGATTAATTGAATTAAAGGCCTTTGATATATTAAGTGAACCAATATAAACTTTTTCATCTTTGTCTAATTTTCTATGCCAGTCATCTATTATTTTAATTAATGTATACCTTGTTGATAATCCTTTTCCAAAACTAAATTGCTGTTTGCTTAAAAATTTATTCTTTTCAATGCAGATCGTTAATTGTTGATATGAGTTTCTCAAAAATTTTGCTTATTCCTGAGAGAATAGATATTGGATGGTAATTCTCTGTTTTCTCATTATTGCCCTTTGTAAAAATGGGAATAACTTCAGCCATTTTTAATTGTTTAGGGAAATAGGAATAGTAAATGCATTCATTGATGAGATCACATAATGGTCTTGCTAATACATATAGAGTGTCTTTTAAGAACCATAGAGGATAGTAACTTGGGCATTTTGATTTACTTGTTTTTATCATTTTTGCGCATTTACAAAAATCATGAAGTGAAACATATTTAAACTTAAAGGATGAGTGATTCACATTTATGTTATGATGGTAATTGAATTTAGCAATTTCTTTAATAGAATCTTCATCTTGAAATTTACCAAGTTTCATAAAGTGTTCATTCATAATATTTGCAATTTCAATGCTTTTTCAATGATTTTTCCTTCTTTGCTAACTAGAAATGTGATATCATTGTTCTTATTTTCTTTCCATCCTTAAAAGATCGTGTCAAAAATTCATTAACCTCATAGTTTAATTTATTAGATACACTATTTCTTAATTTCTTGTATTTTTGAGATTTTCTGGACATCTATTTTTACAATAGTTTGCATAAAGGTTATGCTTTTCTTTAATTAACTGTTTAGTTTCTTTTGAAATCCATATTTTCCACTTTACAAATGGAGTTTGATCTTGCTTCTTAATTTTAGTAATTGGACAATGTTTATTGTACAGCATAGTCAGACTCTTTGTTATAAATTCTAACTTTTCATCAATTGATTGAAAGTTATAGAAACATGTCCAGTTTAGATTTAGCAAGTCTATCGATAAATTGTTTCTCTGATAATGCTTAGTTGAATGAATAAAAATATTATTGCTTTGTTT
>CABFPE010000248.1:209493-243736 GCA_900660155.1 Hofstenia miamia
ACCATATCATATACTATTTCATTGCCATTAACTCAGCTTATTTTAAATTCAGCTTTCACATCTATCTTTGTTTCTTTGATATCTGCCATTACTCTCTTCAAATTTTGAAAATGTAATAGTTTTTAATTATCTAATATATACCTTATCCCCTACTTTGTGAGCATGACCATAAATTTTTCTATTATAATTGCATTGTTGTCTCATGGCTGACTTCTTTATATTGTGACACATCATCTCATGTATTGCTGTAATTTGGCTTTTAAGCTGATTCACATATTCATTGCAAATAATATTGCTGTAGTTGAAGTATTGTATTAATAGGGGTGTGGCAGCTACCCTGCCAAACATTGCTTTGAAGGGAGTTATCCCTGTTGTTGAATGTACAGAAGTGCTGTAAAAATACTCCACCATCTCAATCACCTTTCTCCATTTGTTCCCAACTATTCTCAACATTGCCACTCTTATTAATTTGATTAACATTTGATTTAATTTCTCTACAGCTCAATTCACCTGCAGATGTTATGATGTCATTCACTTGCTAACTATCTCTAGTAGTTTCACCATCTCCTGGAAAAGTACACTCTTGAATTGTGGTCCTTTGTCAGTTATTATTGTCTCCATTTGACCAAATTTTAAGTCAATTCCTTCATCACTATTTTGGCTGTTGTTTCCACTGTTGTGTTTTTCATTAGGATCATTCTAGCAAATTTTGTGAAGTTATCCACCATTACAAAAAGGTGCTGATATCCCTCTTCATCTTTTGATAGCATCTCCAAGTTGATGTGTATTATCTCATTATGTTGTGTTGCAATGACTTTTTCCAATGGTGCCCTCTGCACTGGGAAATGCTGCTTGTTGTTCAATAAGCACGTCATACATTTATTTATTATTTTCTGTTATTTTCCTCACCACTGTAGTGATTAATCTAGAATTAAAGGTTTTCTCCATCTGTGTTATGCCTAAGTGGCCTTTTTCATGCACTTTCAATATGGGTTCTCTCTTGTAATATTTGGGGATCACAATTCTATCATTTTGTGCCTCAATGTATAGTAACACATTTTATTAAGCTTCCTTTTGTACCATTCATAGTAGCTTGCTGTCAGTTTTGATAGCACTGTTTGCAGTTCTCCTATCTTCTTGATGATCTCATTGAGTATTACATTGTCTTGCTGTTTCTCTACTATTTCTTGTTCAGGTATCTCTTCCTTCATCATTATTGGTAAAACTGCTTGCCCCTTTTTGTCCACATTTATCTCAGGTAATCCTTCATACTCCATATGTGGTAAGAATTCAAACTGATTCTTTTCTCCATCTACTTTTGCTGCGTACCCTTTGATATTCAAGTAATGACGTCCAAAAATCTGCATTGTTGTGTAGTGTGCCTTTGCAGTGTTTGATCATGAACATAAATTCATTTAGTATTCAATACATTGAGATACTATCCCTGACTTGTCTTCAGAAACTTTTTTAGCCAGGCTAATCCACTATTATCCATGCATACTCTGAATTCTTGACCAATTAGAAAGTGTCTGAATTTTTTGATGCTCTCAATGAGTGCCAACATTTCCAGCTTCATTGACTCATAGTTCTCTTCACTTGCTTTCAGTTTCCAGATGAAGAAATGCACCAGAACCTCCTTTCCATTTTTCAGCTGTCCTAACATTGCTCTGATAGCAAATTTGCTAGCATTGCAATCTAAAATCAATTTCTTCTTGCAGTCTGGTGTATTTAGTGATGGTAATTTTGCTAATTCTTCCTTGATATTGCCAAGCTTCTCCTGTTCCTGCCAAGTCCATACAAATGGTACTGATTTCCTCACAAGTCTGCTCATCTTCACAGTCTTTCCAGCAATGTTCAGGATAAATGTTCTGTAGTAATTGAAAAATCCCATTATCCTCTGTATGTCTGTTTTGTTGTTCGGCTTTTCTATTTTTCAGATCATATCCCTTGTGTTGTCTTTCATGCATATCCTGCCTTTCTCAATCACTCTTCCCAGAAATACTATCTTTTCCTTTAATATATCACATTTGTTTCTGTTGATTCTGAGACCTGCTTTCTCGAGTATTGTCAGTGTTCTTTCCAACTTCTCTAGATGCTCTTGTACTGTATCACTCATTACTATGATTTCATCTATATAAGCATTGACTCTGTCTTCCATTCTGTGTGTCCTATTCTTCAGTACTTTTGTGATGTATCTCTGAAAAGTCGCCAGTGTATTGCACAATCCAAACGCCATATATATCCATTCATATAATCCATATGATGTTATGAATTCCATTTTTTTCTATATCATCCTCTTCCATCCTCACCTGCCAGGACACCTTGCATAAATTTATTGATGTAAAGTAGTTGTGTTTGCTTGCCTCATATAGCATATCCTCTATATGTGGAAGGGGGTACAAATCCTTCTTTGTCACCTCATTCAGCTTGCAGAAATCTATGTATAAGCAATACTTGTTTCCTTGTTTCACAAACACCATTGGTGCTGCATATGGGCTTTCACTTGGTCAGATTATTTTATTGTTGATCAGTTCATTCAGTATGTGAGTGTATTCATCTTTCATCTGCTCTGGCACTCTTCTTACTGGCAGCTTTATGGGCTTGTCCATTGTCATTACTATTTTGTGTGTTTCACCTATCACTTGACCCACACTTAATATTTATCTCTCCATAATTGAATATCAGTTTATGTCTCTCTAACAACTCTTTTAACTGTTGAATTTCCCTCTCTTCTAAGTGTTGGTAGACTTTGTTCTTTATTTCCAGTATTCTACAAGTGTCTTCTTTGCATGCTTTCATCCCTATGCCCTCAAATCAGCCCTTGGGAGTACTTGCCACTTTGATGGTGTTCATCCACTTGCCCTTGAATCAGCCATGTGTAGTACTTACTACTTTCCTTTACACGTCCTCAAATCAACCTTGCAAATTACTTGCCCCATTATCATCTTTGATTGCTCTCCAAATAAGTCTGATATTAGATTTAATGTATTTTCCATATATTTTCATATTTGATCTTACATTGACATTCCAGTTCATTGAGTTCAGGATTGGTGTTTTCCTTTTTCCATTTTTAATGGTGCAAACACTTGATGGCATTAATACTCTCTTTGTATTAATTCCTTTATTTTCATATAGCATTATGTCCGTTGTTAATTTGATTCTCCATTTCTATTGTGTACATTCTCCGCTGGTGTGGTTGCAAATGAATATCCTCCTCCAACTCAAAAATGATTGTCTTTTTTTGCCTTCTTCCTCCTTGATTTCGATCTCTTCTTCTTTCACTTTTATAATCCTGTTTGCATAGTTTATAACACATACATTTTTTGTTAAGTCGTCACTAAGTATAACCTTATAGGGTAGCAAGTTATTATGCATGTCTACCACCAATAGCAATTGCTTGAATGTCATATTGGCTATTCTCATTTGAACTGACTTTATCATTCCTTTTGTGTCAATATATTCACCAGATGCATTAATTAGATGTTTGTTCAATTTATCCAGATCTTCTCATTTGAACCCCCATTTTGTTGCACACTCATCAGTTATTATTGATGTTGCTGCTCCTGTATAGATCATTGCCTTTGTCATCTCCCCCCATGATTGTCACCATTATCATGTTTATGATATCTAAATTCATTAAAATCATTATTGGTGAACAGTTTTTATGAGTCAGCACTCTACCTAGTTTTCTGATTCTTCATAGGTTTGAGATGCTTTGTTAAGTTCAGTTTCAGATTCTATTAAATCTTCATCATCATAGTAAGCTTCTTCATCCCCAATCACATTTATATGTTTCATACAGTCGGGCTTTTTATGACCCTTTTGTCTGCAACTTTAGCATTTAACATCCTTTTCTCTTACTTTCTTTGTCTTTCCATCTTTTCCTTTTACTCTGATAATTTTCTCCAGTTTGCTTTCATTGTATGTCTTCCTTGTCAATTGTGTTTTGTGGTTGTTCCTCCATAATGGTGCTTCTTTATGCCATGCAACTTTTTCATATATTCAGACATTGTTTCCAATTGTTGCCTGGATGTCAACTGCTTTCCAGATCATTTTTCCAGCTTATTATCCACATTGCACTTAATTTCAAATTGGGTTCTGATACTTTCCAGCATTCCCTTACATATATGAGAAAACAGATCATATTTAGAGTATCTGTTTTCCCTCAAGCTTAGCATTATGAGTCTTTCAACCTGTTGGATGTAGTTTCATATATTGTTGCTCTTTTCATTTTTGTTGCATTCAGAATAATACAATACTGATTTTTAAAACTCTCATTCTCATAGTACTCTATGAAATCACCTATTAATAACTCATAATTTCTTTTAGTGTCAGTATCCAATAGTAACTAGTGTTGGTATGCTGTCCCTGTTAGATATAGGGGAAGTCTTGCTGCTGCTGCATCTTGGTTCACTTTCCTCTCTGCCATGGTAATTTCAAACATCTGAAGCCATTTGATGAATGTCAGGTTATAGCCATCAACCTTTCCATTGAAGTTTGGTAACATTGCTTTAAGAGGTATAGTATTGTTGGTTCTATTTTGTGGCAACATTGAGTTTTCATACCTTGGTTTACTGTGCTTCCTTATCATTTCCTCACTTTGGAGCTGCTCTGTTACTGCTTTTGTTATCTCAATTATAAATTTTTGTTTTTTTCATCATCATTGTCTCTCATCACATTCTTTGTGGTGTACTTGTTTGTTTGCACTATCCAGTGGTGCATGTGACTCATTCTCTTTTGCTTGTCAGAACTCTATTTTGTGTGTTTGGATATTTTCTCAATTCTCTTCTTCATTTAGTTGTATCAATCTTAACTTACCCTTCAATTGTTCAAGCTCTTCTGCTTGTATGTTGTTATCCTGTATTAGTTGTCGGTTTTCATTTTCCAATTGCTGATACATCTTTTCCCATTTCTGATTTTGTTTTAAAATGTTTTGTTTGACTCTGACAGTTGTTGAGTAAGTGTCTTAACTTCCTGTTGAAATGGTTCACTCTGTCTATCTAGTTTTGTCTGAATCTCCACTTTGAGTTCACTCAGCATGTTTTCACTTTGCTGTTCCATCTGTTGAACCTTCTCCATTAATTGTCTTATTTTGTTTTTCAACATCTCTGTATCATTGCACTTCCTCAAAATTTCGAGGATTTCTAGGGGGCTTGTTTCAGGTGACATTTGTAATGTTTGTAACTCTGTCACAGGGAATAAATCTGTATCTTTGCAGTGCGAAGTCGAGTGTGATGCTCTAGGGGTTTCCACTCTGGGTGCTGTCTTTTTTGCACTGCCTTTCCTTCCTTTGTTAGTCTCAATCCGTTTCAATTCTTGGTACTCATTGTGGTGCACTATATAGTTAAGTGTAGACTGATTTCTCCACTAACTATCAAATTATCTTTGTTGTAACAATCCAGTTGCTTTGATTACATTTCTTAACTAATAAGTGGTAGTGTTGGGGGTATCCAAGTTGTGTTACTGATTGCACATTGGGCGCCTGCATTGATTGTAGAAAAAAAATTTTGTTTTGAGAAGAAACAACTATCTTGACTCAGAAGAAAGAAAAATAATTTTTTTCCAGGTTCTGCTTGTTCTTGTGAACTGTCACAGTCACCATGTACTATCCTCTACCAGGCTTTGATATCCAACTTCTCCATTATGCTACTATAATCAGTATAGCATACTAGTGGGTAGAGATGTACTAATCTTAAACTGCTTAGCTTCTATATTATTAAACTCCAATAACTGTAATTAATGGATGCTATAACAAATACTATTTAGGTGACAAAGCTTTGCAGCATCCTTGCCAGCTGTTAATGGTTAACCATCTGCCCAAAGCTGATCTCCAAATCATGTAACAACCACTCCTCTGCATTTCCATTGAATGAGTTCCACCTCTCAGCTCATTGAAGAAACTTATGTGTACCCTATCCTAGCTCAGTGCTTACTCAAGGCTCAACACAACTCAATTTGTAAAGTGTACTATATACTTGCAACCTCAATTGTCACTAGCTGCTTAATTAATCATGCAATTTGCCATTACCAAAATATATTGGCTTTTATTAAATAAGATAAATAAATAGCAGCTTCCTAACCTACATGTAGTAATAAATACATACAAGGTCACATTATCAGTCAAATTATAGTCATTAATTTGGATCTAGTTGAATATAAATATAAAATCCTACATTTGGCTTACTAGCCATATATTGAATTCATTAGTTTGTACATGTAAGAAAGGATCAATAGTTAGCTAAACAGAAATAAAAACTAATCATATCCCTAACTTAAGTGCAGGTTCATGGCTTGGAACAAGGAACCTAGAATTGTTCCCATTATGGGATCCTCACCACTACTGAACACCAACCTTTTAGTGAACATTGTAGTTTATAATCAAACCATAATTAAACTAAAGATAAGAATTCTGAAATTTTCTACAACAACTGTAACAATGAAATTTGCTCTATTTATAGTTAATCCAAAAAGTACCTGTAGATTTCAAATTTCAAATAGTTCATCTGCCAAGATGGCTAAAAATAATGGAAGCAAATTCACCCCCTTTGTTTTGCCAAATTAGTAAAATCAACAATAGTTATTATAATCTTTTCACTGATAATTCTTAGTTGCATAATTCAAAATTAATCTAAGATGATAATTAATTTTTATAATTTATATTTAATCACATTTAAGTTTGATCTTAGTTCTTCTTTACTGACTATTTTCTTCAGCAACTTAGTTTGTTTTGGATGATGCTACATTAACAATATTTAATATCTCAACTTTCTCAACTTTGGGATCTTGCTTAGTCCTGAAAACTTTCTTGCCTCCAACCACTGGGGAAGTGGAATTTTCCTCACATAATGAAAAAGTTGGTCATGTGGACATTGCTTAGTAGCTGTGAATAAAAGAGTGCACATAGACAACAAAGCCTCTGGCAGCACCAACTCCCATTTGTTTTGGGAAAGTTACATGATTCCAACAATCACAAAATGAAGTCCCAAAGAAATCTGTTTACTACATGTTTACCATTTACCACATGCTTCAAAGGCTGTAAAACATTCTATCTTTGTACTTTAACAATACTTAGTGATATGTTGACTTCAAATCACGTTTTCTGAAGTATTTATGAGAAGCTGCTCTGTCCAATAAATTGCTCATGTCAGGGAACAGGTAAGCATCTAGACTTGTAAATCTGTTGATGGTTTCTGAGTAATCTACAACAATTCAGGTCTTTAAGTCCATGCGTATGATGAACAAAGGCTTGTGCTTGCCAAAGCGATGTTGACACTTCTATAATAACTTCTTTTATGAGACAATCAGTTTCCTTCTTCATAAAATTCCAATCCACTGGCTGCCACCTGCTTGACTTAGTAACTACTGGAATAGCTTGGTATACTTCAGAAGTAAAAATTACTGGCAGAGTTATATGCATCACAGGAAACTGAACTACTACGTCAGAACAAGCTGCAGTAATCTATAATTTACTGAGATTACCTCCAAGATTCAATATGACTGGTTCATGCTGCAAGAGTATATCAAGGTCTATAAGAGTCACAAATGATATCCATGACCACAGAATGTTAACCAGTGTAGTAGAAACCTTCAAGGCTAAGTAAAGTTCTGCATATATCAAGAACTGGTAATTTTGCACCACTTTCTTGGTAAGTAGACGATTTTTTAGAATGATTTTAAGACCCAAACGTTTGCAGACCAATTATCTAATAAAATAATTTGTCGATCTGGTGTCAATTACGACACAAACTGTGTTGTCAAACACTATTAACACATCTTTATATCTATCTTGAGTAATACTAATCATTCCCACAGCACAGAGGATGGACGCTACTTGTGTTTTCTCTCCCCCTGAGTCAATCACAGCAACTACTGATCTACAGGCCCTGCCCATTGTCCTTTCTTTTCCCATTTTAAACAATTGCTCTGTCATGCCAGACATTTTGATCTAGGATGAGGTTTTAGGGCACAGAAATTACACTTACCTTGACATTCTGGCGGCTTGACTCTGGATTACGAAAACAGAACTATTTTGAGCTGTGAAAGATTCTATTGTATCAAACAAACAAGAGCAATCAGTAGACATTTCTACTGCACTTGCTAGCGATATACATTTATCCAATGAGACCTTTGTGTCAAAAAGTTTTAAGAGTCTACTTCTTATCATATCATTCTTTAACCCAGAGAGAGAATCACATCCTTATTCTCCTTCATGGCTAAGGTTTTACATTCACAGTGTTCAACCAAAAGTCATAGCCAGTTCATGAGCTCCTCTTCTTTTTGATTAGAAGACATCACCTGATGGCAATCAAATATTACTCTAGAGGGTTTCTTGAATTGGGAATCAAGAATACAGATTGTTTCACCAAAGGTAGTTGCATTTTGTAAAATTGCAAAAAGATTGGAACTGGCATAAGAGTGGAAAATGTGAGTTTATGCACATCTTCCACTATTTTATTAATAGACAATCCATTGACGAAGCATTGTTTCCACCAGTTTCATTGCCCCTAACTTGGGTTAGATGGTAATTCAGGCGGACGAAATTTCATTTTCTTCTAGATTACAATTGTTGTGCTTTAGAAAACAAGATTGCAATAAGCTTTTATTCTAGAAGATCTAAAAGCAACAAAATAATTCAAATAAGAACTTATCAAAGCAATGTGTAATCTAAGTATAAAGTGCATAAATATTATTATCATAACAATAACCTAGATATAAGCATATTTAAAATAAGACTATCTATCACTACTCTTGCAAATAAATCCTGTCTGAATTTGAACAACCAACTGGTTATTTTGAACAAAGTAATTTTTAGCAATTACTCTTTAAGTTAATGAAATTATGAAATGGGATTTCAGTTACATAAACACTCAACTTGATTTTTGGAATAAAACCTTTCGTGAAGACATGGCTGAATCTAAGCTGGAATAACGCACTAGCATTCAAATAGAACAGTTTTCAATTTTCACAATTTCCTGATACTCTTAAACTGATCAAGAATCAGGTTGTGAAAACATATAAAGAGATAGTAGTTAGGTGAGTGGACATTTACTATTAGCAGTTAATTCGAGCATCTCAATGAAGAGTGTTATCCTGATAAATTCATATAGTCTATTCAACATTTTTGCAATAAGTTCGCAATAGTGAGAGGCTCCTCATAGCTGTTGTTAATTATAACGAGATAACATTGCATCTTCACAATGGCATGAAACACTATAAACATGTGAATGAAAATAAGCAACTGCCAACATGAAGTTAATTATAATAATAATAATAATAAAAAATGACTATTTAGCTGCGGAAGGCATACACTACAAAAAAAATAAAAAATAAGTCTTTGATGGCTTTCCTCTTTGCTGAGCCCTTCTCTGACTTCGCCTACTCTTCCATTTGCTCCTATTTCATCTCCTGTGACTGTCCTTGCTGCCGTAAAACTTGACTTGTTTTTATTTTCTTGTTGTGTATGCCTTCAGCGGCTAAATCAAGTCATTGATTATTAGTATTATGGCAGCAAGGACAATCACAGGAGATGAAATAGGAGCAAATGGACGAGTAGGCGAAGTTGGAAAAGGGCTCAGCAAAGATTTCTTGAAGCTCGTTGGAGGGGAAAAAAAATCAAGCACTGTTGTAGTCAAGATGTAATTAGCAGCAGTACAAGCATGATTGAAAAACAAGTGAAGGGTGCAATGTTTCTTGGGACAACGAATGGAGAAAGTGACAACATCATCAGAGCAAGTGGAGCAAGAATTAGAGAACTTAATGAAATCAAAAGGATCAAGATCCAATTTGTGAGTGAGCAGTTGGTTGAACAGGAGGAGGTCAAAGGCATGGAAGGAGAGTGACAGCAGGAGAGTGGAGAATTTGAGAAGGGCGTCTTTGTATGGCAAGGGAGAGATCCATTTGAAGGCACACTTCTCAAAATGTTCCATAGAGTGGAACAAGGAACAGGAAGGCCACCAAGAGGGAGATGCATAGAGAAGAATGGCGAAAAGAATGGACTTGAACAAAAGCTGCGTTTACACTGGTTCAACTTGAGGAATTTGTCAAGCAAATTCAATAGCACATGGACGTGTTTACATCTGTTCCTCATGTTGATTTCATTTGANCTCACGTTCTGTCTCATCTCTCCCCAATCATCCTGCTCCAAGTTTCACACCCACACTTGCTCCTCCTCCTGCTCATAGCAACAAGGAAGAAGAGAACCGCAAACATGGAACCTTGAGGAGCACCTCTAGAGACAAGAGCAGGGGAAGAAATAGACAAGTTGATTTTGACAGGTAAGTTGACGATTGGACAGGTAAGACTGAAACAGTTCAAAGAAATTAGCATCAAAGCCATATAAATATAATTTGTCAAGAAGGATAGAATNGACGCGTTTACATCTGTTCCTCATGTTGATTTCATTTGACGATTTCAATAGCACATGGACGCATTTACATCTGTTCCTCATGTTGATTTCATTTGACAATTTCAATAGCGCATGGTCATGTTTACATCTGTTCCTCATGTTGATTTCATTTGATGATTTCAATATTGAAATCTGCTGTTTACATTGGTTCCTTTTTTGTTGATATTTATCAACTGATTTAAAAGAATAATAAGCTAAAGTCAGTCATTTAATAATCTAATTAACACAGACTAGGCGTACAGGCCTGTTTATTATACAGTTTAATTAGATTTCAGTTATGCCTCCAATTTCACTGTACAACCTCAAAAATTTGAGCGATGCCCAGTTTGCNAAAGAAATTAGCATCAAAGCCATATAAATATAATTTGTCAAGAAGGATAGAATGAGGGAGCCAATCAAAAGCTTTAGAAATGTCAAGAAAGATAACGCAACCAGAATCATTGCAATCAGAGTGGAAATAGCAGTTTTCAATCAAAGTGAGCAAGTTAGTGATGGTAGAACGACCTCATGCTGAGAAGCGGATAAGAGGTGACGAAGTTTAGGGAACACATACTGAAAGACAAGACGCGCAAAGATGATTGACTGCCTAGAAAGAATAGCTATTGGATGATAAGAAGTGACTTGAGAGGAGGGAGCCTGATTGGATTTTAATAGTGGAGAGATCCAAGATGCTTTCCAGCAAGGCGGAAAACATTTAGAGAACCAAATGTAGGAGAAGAGATGCTTTAAATGGATGGAAAGAGTTGAGGAAGTTTCATGGATAACAAAGGATGGGACGCCATCAGGATAGCAAGGACCAGACAATTTGCAGGACTTAAGCATGAGGGAAATACCATGGGCGTTGAAGACGATTTCACATAGGCAAATCAGAAGCGAGGTGACACGAGGACCAGGACAGAGAGAGACAGGATCAGAAAAATTTGAGGAGAAATAGGCATTGAAGAGATCAGCTTTCTCCAGATCCAAGTGAGCAGAAAGATGGTTCCAATGCAAGCTGGGAGAAAGCATAAGAATCTTGAAGAGATCTAGATGAGAAGCTGGACAACAGAGCGATTTTGTCGAGTTCCATGACGTTGATGACATCTTTGGTGAGAGAAGAGAGTTTTGAAGAATTGCAAGGACTGTAACGGCATTTGAAAGATTCAAGTTTATTCAAAGAGTGCACAGTAACAGATGAGAAATAGAAAGGGAGAGAAATATGCTTTTTCGAATGACGAGGAACAAAGGATGAAATAACTTGGTGAAGGAAGGTGTACCAGTAATCAACAGAGAAAGAGTCATTAAAAATGGGGAATGAAGAAGACAGAGCAGCATTTAGAGATACAAAGTCACTGTTAGATGGAGCATATTGAGGAGTGGCAGGACAAGCAGATGGGGTAATAGAATTGACCGACAGGCTGAATTGAACGTTTGACTGGAACAGGGAAAACAGAGATGTCAAAAATACAATCAGGGTGAGAGCACAAAACCAAGTCAAGAAGGGAGGAGCAGGAAGTAGGAGAAAATACAAGTTGTTCAAGTGAGTAGGAAGCAAAAAGATCCAGAACAGCGGATTCATAGGCGTCATGAGAGTCAAGTGCATTCCAACAAACATTAGGGAGGTTGAAGTCACCACAGATGAGGAGGAGTGGGAAATCCAAATTGATGAGAGAGAGAGTGATAGACTGATCATGAAAGTAAGCAAGCATGGATGAAAAATCAGCAAGGGGAATATGAAAAGGACTGCTGAAAGAAGGGTTGTAAACACAGAGAAGAGAAACAATGTGATCACTGAGAACAACAGCACAACCACAACAGAAGTCAAAGGAAAAAAATTCAAAGGAGAGGGGGTGGATGTCAAGGTTAGGGCAATGAGAGGCAATCAGAACACCACCATGATGACCACTAGAGCGATCCATATGGCAGAGTTAGAAAAAACAACACTGTCAGCAAGAGAAGGATCAAGCCAGATTTCAGTAATGAAAATGAAGTCAACAGGAGACTGTAAGAAGTAGTTGTAAGAACTGAGACGACGGTTTAATGAGACAAGACTGTGAGCATTGGCGAGCAAAAAAGAGAAACCAGATTTGGGATTAGGAGTGAGATGCAAGCTAGGAGGTGCAGGTAGTCAATCACGACCAGCAGCATCACAATAATGGGGGTGAAGGCCAAAAGATTTGCACTCAGCATCAAAGAGATGGTAGTATCGGATCAAGAGGCCATCTGATCACACTTCAGGATCCATGAGAGCAAGATGAGACTTGATTACAGACAATGTGAAAGGAGGCAAATGGAGAATCTGTACATGGTGGAATGGGAAGGACGTCATCAAATTGGAGAGAGGAGCAACAGTGGTTATCAGCAACATCAGAAGCAGAAAAAGAATTAGCAAAACGGTCAATATAGGTGTGAGCTTTATGAAGAGGACGGGGAAGAGAACTAATCAGAATGACAGACAGCTTACAGGAAGAACTAGTGCCAAGGACGTGACAAGGGCGATGATCGCGGTGAGTAGGCAATGGACCAGACTGTTCAGGGGCAGGTGACGGCACAGAAGAGGGAGCAGCAGCAGAAGCAGAATGTGGTGCAGGATGATTAGGACGATTCATCATGGTACGTGATGCAGAAGCACTGTAGGAGAACATTTGAGAATGCATGGACGAAACATCAGAGGTGAGCTTAGCAAGAGTCTGAAAGAGATGACAATAGCACATTGGAAGGGCTGACGTAGGAAGACTGGCGTGAACGTGAAAGGGAGGGACAGCTTGGTGAAGGAGAAAGATGATGGTATCCTTCTTTAAAGCACCAACCACTGTAGCAAATTGGGCGTCTGGCAGATTCTGCAAATCATCAAGCAAAAGATTAGCTGCAGGCATGACTGAAATCTAATTAATCTGTGTAATAACACAAGAAGAATGATGTGTGACGTAACTCACTCCCCATTTTTTTATAAAATAATCGTAACTCATCAATTGTGTTCTAGTTTATATTTCAACCTGTTAGGAAGGGAAGGACATCTCATTGAAAATATTAACAGTTTGGTGTGATTTTGATTTGCACTTTCTGTCAATATTAACTCAAATCTTTTGGAACAGTTTGATTTAACATTATCTTATTTATATGCAATAATATAATTATTATTTTCTCTATAGATTTATATTTTGAAATCGTTAATGAAACTAACAAGATCAACCTGCCACAATTTCTCAAAGCTACCAACATGCAAAGGCTGATTACCAACAATGCTGGTGGAAAAAGGAATTCCGTTGAAAAATTTCTTTGCTTTGACAATGCTAGATCCTAGAAATGAACAGGAAACGTTTCCAGAGAATGACTTTTTAACGGACTTCCAATGCTATTAAAACAATTTGGCATACTGTGAAGGCTAGAGGATGAATTCATTTCTGAAAGATATCTGAAGAATTGGCCTGAAGAGTTCAATCAAGTTGTTAAATGCAGAGTGAATTTCATTTTCTTTGAATAAGGATGCAATAGCTTTGAAAATGACACCTTTTCTCAATTAACGTCTTCGTAGAATTAGATATCGTCACTTCTGAATAAAATTTCTAAACCAGGGCCTGAATATTAGTACATTATAAATATTATTTGTACTATACAGGGTGTTCGTAGTCTGGACACAGGAAAATTAACAATTTTTCAATGTAGGCTTTAAAATTATTCATATTTTTTACATCCATGCTTCAAGAAAGATTTAAACTTATAGTCTACTACCCACATGTTCTAAACCCATTAAAAATGACAGATGATGTTGTTTTGGGGTTCAATATACTAAATCGAATTTTCCGAGAGTAGATGATAGTGAATTTTTGTATAAATGACACCAATAATGAAGACTGTCACCCAAATGTAAAGCTGCGGGAATATTACTATATAGTTGAATAATCGCGAAGTCTCTATAGTAGGCGACCAGTGTTTAAAATTAAGTATTTTCAAGATATTCAGCATTTAACTTGACATCTTGTTACAGAATCACTTCGGGCGTTTCCCAGGGCTCTCTTATAGACCCATCCACTTCATATCCTATATGGATAAGATTTCCTGCACCAATAGAAATGCAGAAATGCGGATTATCGAGAAAAGAATCCAAGAAACAATAATAGCAAATATAAATAAAATGAAAATGAAAGATCAATCGAAGCAATGGTGGCAAACTACAATCCGACTTCTTGATAAAGCTAAGGAAAACTCGGAAGTTGACATGAATGTGGATTACATTAACACGTTTTTTTGCTGATATATGCACTGATTGTTTTCTCGTTTAACCATCTGTACAGGAAGTAACTATAATGCCACCAGAAATTACACTATTTTATGTCTTTAGTGTTCTGAGACACATAAAAAACACCGCAGTTAGAAGTGACGGAATACCAGCTTGGATTTTTCGTGAAAATAGTCACAACCTCACATTTCCAATTACCCACATCATTAATTTGTCCCTGTATTCAGGCCAATTTCCGACTTGCTTGAAAACCTCAAAAATTGCCACATTGTCAAAAGTTTTATCGCCAAAGACAGTGGCTGACTTTCGGCCAATTTCAGTAACACCTATAATTTCTCGGATTATAGAAAGAATTGTGATAAATTCATTCATCAAGAACAAATATGAAAGAATTATCAATTATAGGCAGCATGGATTTCGTAACCATGGGTCAACAACAAATGCAATGATTCGCTTACAAAATGACTGCTCATATTTACAGTTAAAAGGATGTGATTACATTAGAGTAATCTCACTCAACTTCTCAAAAGTGTTTGACAAAGTTAAGCACAGTATTCTAATATCAAAGTTGGCACAATATGAGTTTGATGCACATGTCATAAATTGGGTACGCAGTTTTCTGTTGGGCAGGTATCTACTACTACTACTACTAGAAGGCTTTATTCTAAAATAGAATACAAAAGCTAATGCAAACAAAAAGATCCAAAACATTGGATAAAATAAGAACATCGCTTGTTAATATCGAAGTCGGCAGTCCTTGTCATAAAGTGTGAATACAACGAACGCTTGAAATGATCTTTCGACCACGAGAAATCCACTATATTTAGTTTGATCAATTCGTTGGCAGTCTTGGGGGCTCGTATGAAAAAGTTGGTGTCAGCATGGAACTTCCTTGTTCTTCTTATTGCAAACAGACCACGCGAAAGAGATCGGGTGGAGAGTGGTCGGGAATTGTAATCTAGGTACTGTTCAGGACGAAGATCAGTTTTCCAGTTCACAATATTCCAGAGCAGGCACATGTCCGCGGCTAGAAGCTGATAACTGATCGGCAATATCTTGAGGAACACCAAATTTTCTGCATAGTGATCGGCTTTTCTTATCCACCATAAGGCACGTTTCTGGAAATTTTCAAGCTTGTGCAGACTTGTAACATTACAATGCCAGCAAGGAGAACCGTATAGCAAAACAGAGAGAATACATGAGCGATATAAATTGATTTTAGTGCCTATACCAGCACACGAAGGAATGTTACGGCGGATGAATTGCATAATATTTCTGGCTTTCGATAATTTATAATCTATGTGAGCGTCCCATTTCAGGCAATTACTTACAATGATACCAAGGTCCGTAATGTGATCCACAGCCACAATCGGAACGCCAGCTAAGTTCAGCACGATATCAGAGGAATTTATCAGCAACATTTTCGTCTTGTTCGGATGGAAATCAAGACCGTTGGTTACAGACCAAGCATGAAGTCGGTCAATATCACACTGAACTGATTCGGCACCCTTGTTGTTCGATATCTTAAGGTCATCAGCAAAGAGGAAATAAGAGGAGTCAGTTATGCAGTCAGTAACGTCATTCATGAAAATCAAGAAAAGCAATGGCCCCAAAACGCTACCTTGTGTCAATCAAAAATAAAGCTCCTCTACCCCTAAAATCAAACTTGGCGTCGTCCAGGGATTTGTTGGAGGGGCGACCTATTTCAATATCTATGTGAATGATATTTTTGATGACGATCTTACTATTATCATTGGAGGTTATTATGATAGAGGCGACTCAGCCGTTTCTAGATTCTCTGATGTTCAAAATTGGTGCAGAGAAAATAATTTTACGTTGAATCAAAACAAAAATCATGAGTTGATTATAAATTTTGGCAAAAATGTGGTCAAAGAGTTGGATGTTATCGTGTGGACGAAAAGTCTCAAGTTACTTGGAATTTATTTAGACGAAAATTGCAGATTTAGTACTCACATAAATAAAATTGCATCAAAGTACAACTAAATTGTTTGTATGATCAATCGACTGAAGAAAAATGGTTGTTAGGAGTGAACTCAGCTATTTATTTGACTGTTTTAGTGTATGGTATCTGTGCTTGGAGTGGTACTGCGAATTAACTCCCAGAAAAGTGGGATGGCTGTCAAAGAATGGCTAAGCAGTTTGGAATAATAACTGAGTTAGTTCCCACCAAGGTTCGAGCAAGAGAGGCTGATCTTATTCCAGCTCGTGAAAATTATGCCAATACTAATCTCAGGAAAAGGCTTCCTCCAGTGCCAAAAAAGCTGACTTCTCTATTTTTNCCAGCAAGGAGAACCGTATAGCAAAACAGAGAGAATACATGAGCGATATAAATTGATTTTAGTGCCTATACCAGCACACGAAGGAATGTTACGGCAGATGAATTGCATAATATTTCTGGCTTTCGATAATTTATAATCTATGTGAACGTCCCATTTCAGGCAATTACTTACAATGATACCAAGGTCCGTAATGTGATCCACAGCCACAATCGGAACNAGTGAACTCAGCTATTTATTTGACTGTTTTAGTGTATGGTATCTGTGCTTGGAGTGGTACTGCGAATTAACTCCCAGAAAAGTGGGATGGCTGTCAAAGAATGGCTAAGCAGTTTGGAATAATAACTGAGTTAGTTCCCACCAAGGTTCGAGCAAGAGAGGCTGATCTTATTCCAGCTCGTGAAAATTATGCCAATACTAATCTCAGGAAAAGGCTTCCTCCAGTGCCAAAAAAGCTGACTTCTCTATTTTTCCCAATAGGTTCTTGATAGAATCACGTCAAACTCAAACAAGTAACTGATGACATGTTAATGGAACTTTCATATTTTACTTATTCCATATAACAAATGCTCATTTTACACCTAGATTTGTAAAAGTATTTAGAGCTTTGGATGTTGTTTCTGAAGTTAATAAAACTTACTTACTTACTTACTTACTTACTTACTTATATGTCAGGTCTCAATCCTGATAAAAGTTATCTAAGCAAATACGTTGAGACAGATGCAAACCACATTGCCTCGTTTTGTCAAGCTAATGTCTTGAAACTCAACCAGCGGAAATGCCAGCAGATGCTTATCACCCTCTCTAAAGCAGCCGCCTTTCTTCTTCCTGATGACTTCCCGGTTGTAGATCGATTGAAAATTCTGGACGTCATTGTGTATAATTGTCTCAACTTTCAGAATCATTTCATCTCCTGCATCAAGAAGGCCTGCTCTTGCATTGCCCTTCTTAGACAACTGAAACCTGTGTTCTCTTTTCAGTATTTCGCTCATGCATTTTCTCCGTTTTCGACTATTGTTCTCTAGTTTTTGTCGGTCTCGGAAGGACAGTTGAGGACAACACCTTTTGAACCTAGCAGTAAGTCTCATTTCTCCTCAACTAGTCTCAGCGCCTAGTTTCTATCACAGGAAACTTCTTGCGAAGAAGCTATTCGTTAGTTGCTCCCACCAAACTCATAACCTGCATAGCCTTTATCCCGAATATAGCATTTATCTTGCCGTGTAAACATAAGATCAAAACAGTTCTTACCTTACAGACTGAAATATCTTTTTATTTCCTTGTAATTGCTCAAATATACGTTTATCGATCTATCGATCTATCTATCTATGTATCTATCTAACAGAGGACCTAATTGAAAATTTCTCAAACATATTTAGACCACATGGTATGGATGAAAATCCCCAAATTTAGCATACTTTAAAAACTCACTAAATGTGAACAGATTATGGAAAAAATTAAAATAACCTTGAATTTTGTCCACAATTCCATGGGGAGGTTCATAAAGGTTTTCTAACGTTGTAGCAAAAAATGAATTTTACAAGGACTTTTCTATTGATTATTCAGATATATAGTAGCATTCTGACAGCCTTAATTTTGGATGAGAGTCTCCGTTGTTATGTCGATCCTGATTTGCAAAAGCGGATGCCATGAAAAACAGGTAAGGGCAGCAAGTTACTTGTTGTAAATACTTGTTTCCACTTTTCGATGCTAGGTGAACTAATGCACTGCATATGAATGAATATCAAATCGATGGATTAATCAACTGCTCTATACTACAAAATAACAAACATTACATATAAAATAAAACGGTTGAATTGTCAAACAAGTTGGCGATAATTAACATCTAGCATCAGTGACAAAAGGGAAATCGCTTATATAAATTGTGATACTAACTCTAAAGAAAAAAATTTTCGATATTATCATTTACAGTAAATGATATGCCTCAACTTCAGAATTTGTATCTAATTGTAACAGTAATCTAGAGTAATTGCGTACAAACAAAACAAATTTTGTTGCGTGAATATTTAAAACAATATTATTTCGAGCAGAGTAAATTAATTAAAGTAAAATATAAAAATTAACATTTATTTAACAAAACATATTATAAAAAACTTCTATATAACTATTAATATCCCAAATGTTCAATGAAAACAACTTATTTTCGATTAAATAAATAGTAAATTTCATTTTTCATCAAATAAATCATCGTTTTCGAATAAAATTTAATTTCTGAATTACTGAACTGTTTATTAACTTTTAGTTGTTCTTCGTTAATCAAACAATTAAGTTTAAAACAAATAGCGATTAATGTTGGCATAAATCTATATTTTACCTATAAAAATATGTAGAAAATTTCATTGGAATTAGCTTTTGCATTAGAACAATTGCTGCCTTCTTGTAATAACAATTATATGCAATAGTGTAAACTTATAGGCATGTTAAATAATTCACCGATCCTAAATTTAAATAAAATGTCAGCGTCTATGGTTACTACTATGCGCATGAATTTTGCTTGCTACTGGTTTTATGACTCTGCCTCGCATTTGCTTTGTTTTTTAGACTTTTTTTACGCATTGATATTTATTTTTAGTTTCTTTTTGTATTGTTCATAGGTTTTTGGTTGAACATTGTTATAAATTCATTTTTTCAGTGTTGTGTTAATGAAGATGATTTCCCGTATTTTTACATTGCCCACTGTTATTGAAAAAAGCCGTAATTCAGTATTTTTTAACAATATCTGCTTTTAGTGAACTTCTTCTTAATTGCGATTTTAGATTTACTGCATTAATTTTACTGTTTATGTGTACATGTACATGTACACATAATTTGCGCACTTGTACCTTGAATTCCAATTGCAACTTCATTGTATCTTTCCTAAGTTTTTAATCTTGCGTACATACATTTTTCGTTTTTGTATTTACAATTGCAAAGATATTTTTGGTATTGTCAACTTGCGCAATTTATTTATAAATTATATATATATTTGTGACCTTGAAGTTGAGATTTAAAGTAAATTTACTTCTTGAAATGGCTTTTACACGCGCTTTGCTTAAAAAATCAAACCAAACTTAAATCAGGATTAAGTAGATATATAGATGTTCAATTGAAAAAAATTTCTACAATGAAAAGATAATACTTCCAAATTTATAGTGAAAAGGTATTACAAAGCAATAGTTTTAAGTGCCAATAGAATTTGTAGAAGCTGCATGAGGTCAAAAGATGTTCTTGATTTTCTTACAATTTAAATATTACAGCGATTTAAGATGATCACTTAACGGAACACCATTGTCATGAAATATCTGCACATGTTCTACATTTTATTTACCAGTTGGGATTTGTGCAACCAAATCCTTTACACCACTAACGGATGCATCCCGAATATTTCCTTTCAGGTTTTCAACGTTAATCTTTTAGGCTCAAAAGAAAGCTATTTTGTAAAAATACAAATTCGAATGAAATTAAGGGTATATTTTTCCAATCCCTACGTAAATGCTCCCTCTAGACAGTCTGAAATCTCAGGAGTGCGATGCTTGTTAATTTTAACAATTTTGCATAACAGAAAACTGCAAATCAATGACAATTAGTATATTTTCGATCAAATTAAAGCGGACCACTCAATACAAAACAAAGAAATATAGTTCTATTTTAAATAAGATGCTGTGAGTTAAAAATAATGCCATATGTGTTAAATGAGTTAGTATTCAAATATTATTTGCAAATATATCCACTGTTTCTTGAATTGACTTTTTTTCTTTGTTTAGAGTGGAAATGTTAATAATTTCGCTTGCAAAAATAGAATTTGTTGGCTTTACATCTGTTCAGCCACAAATTCTCAATGACGTTCACATTAGCATTGGGTGTTTTTTCTGCAAGGTGACACGGAATATTCTCAAAATTCAGGCTACTTTATACTCAAACTGTGAAGTTATACTCCAGACCACAACTAACCAGGAATTTTTCACAAACAAAACGTCCCAAATAAAATATCGCGTTTTTCAATTGAAAACTCACAGATTTATTTGCAGCATTAAGCACTGAAAGCTAGATTATAATGATAGGCATAAAACATGGATAGGGTGATTAAGCAGTTGCATTGATACGTAGTCTGTCTTAGATATCGCTTATTGCTACTTTATGACTTAATTTTGTGAATTTTTTTGCGGAATTTGCTTTGGGTTTTACCTGACGCCACGGGACGTTGAAGCAGTTAATAGTTTAAATGATCAATCTTAGCAGCAATTCACTATTCCCTTAATCCAACAGTCATCAGATGACTCTAATCTATGGACGTATTTATGATTCAACATTAGTATGATTGTACATGTATTTTCACCTCATCGTGAAATATTTCACACTAGATACATAAATGAGCTTATTAATTTCACTGCCATTAAGTTATGCCACATATGAAAAGTAAATGAGTGATGAGAAAAACAGGGAAGTGTTCTTTCAGCCTAGAAACTCATCAAATGTCCATTCCTCGCGCCCTTCTTCTCTACGCATCTCCTTGTTGGTGGCCTTCTCGTGCTTTGTTCCACTCCATGGGACGTTTATAGAAACGCGCTTTCAAATGGATTTCCCCTTTGGCCTATAAAGACGCTCTGCTGAAATTCTCCACTCTCCCGCTGTCACTCTACTTCCATGCCTGTGATCTCCTCCTGTTCAATCGACTACTGACTCGCAAATTAGATCTTGATCCTTTTGATTTCATTAAGTTCTCTAATTCCTGCTGCACTCGCTCTGATGATGTTGTCACCTTCTCCATTCGCCGTACAAAGAAACATCGCACCCTTCACTCGTTTTTCAATCGTGCTTGTACTGCTGCTAATTACATCTTGTCTCTCAACCCTCCAACAGCGATTGATTTCTTTTCTCCGCCACCGAGCTTCAAGAAATCTTTGATGGCTTTCCTCTTTGCTGAGCCCTTCTCCAACTTCGCCTACTCTTCCATTTGCTCCTATTTCATCTCCTGTGACTGTCCTCGCTGCCGTAAAACTTGACTTGTTTTTTTTTGTTGTGTATGCCTTCAGCGGCTAAATAAAGTCATTCATTATTATTATTATTATTATTATTAAATGTGAAGTATGTCATTTGAACGAACTTCAAATTCTAATCAAGACACTGTTTTTATTAAATGTATTCAAGATTGTATTTCATCTTAAAAATGTGCAATTCTCTTAGAGTATTCTTGAAAATTATTTCTAAACTTTCTTAATCCTTGGCTAAATAGCAATTGTAAAGATCACAAACTACAAACTCGCTTTATTTATGGTTGTAGGAACTTAAAAATTTGTTGTAAAATAAATTATAACAGTAAATTTCTTGGCACATGATGCTACAGAAGCAACTAATTTTGAAGAGCAAGTTCTGTATCAGTATGACTGTACTTGCTTTAGCAAATTTGAGTGCTTCGGCCTTTTTGAGAAGTTTCTTCTGCCAAAAAATTTAAAGCGAAGTGAAAAATATTGAAGACAATATTCAGCAAAATCTTTTTTAGGATTGTGATAAAAATCATGAATAATGCCGATTGAATGAATCGAATAGTGTACTTTCATTGTATGTCACTTTTTATCTGTTTACAGCCAAAAAAATTTGTTGTGTTGGAAAACGACATTGTCCTAAAATCTAAATCACTTGTAATTGAGAAATTATATATATATATATATATAAGTAGTTGAAATCCATTATGGGTAAACCCATTTAGACACATTTTTTACACAATATTGGATTTTAATGATAAAGTATGTACTATATAATGAAAGTGTAAATGACCTAAAAAGCACTTATAATGTACAACTGCATTAATATTTCAGAGTTTTTAACTGCGCTAAAATAGTATTCTGAAATATTTAGTAATTGTGGATTGATTGTTTTTCTCCATTATTTACGAGCAATTTCTTCAACTTCTAAAATACCGTCATCATGAAGTTAAATTTGGCTTATTCTAATATTTCTGACAACAAAAATCTAGGCAGTATTGGTGCCTAAAATGAATACTTAATTGTATTTTGGCCATAGGAAGCAGAAATCATTTTCAATAATTTTATTGACACGCTCCCAGGATCTCTCAATTTAGTTAGTTTGACCATGTCACGTTAGGCTTTCTGCGCTTTTCAAATAAGTTTGCTGCTGGCTATTATGGCAAGAGGTGAGTTTTATGGTCTTCTGTCATACTTGTTAGTGCAATAAAGCAGATGGTACACAGGTGTTACAATACGGAAACAGCTTATATTTATATTGCTTGTGTACCAACTAGTTGTTGGGCCACTGGCTGGCCAATGCGCAATTGCATAATAATCTAACACAGGTTTGATCATATTACATTACTGGTTAATCTATATATAGCGTTCTAAGTTTGAAATGTGACATTGCGTCAATGATATGCTAAATTTAGACCGTTGTCCCTGCTGTCAATGGAGGCTTCCACTATTTATGAGAAAGGATTCTTCTTCTGAAGATGAGTAAGCATACGCATTATGAAAACGGAGAGTGAATAAATTTATATAATTGTTGATACACTGGTGTTCCATAACGCAACAGAGGTATTTCAGTGGTGGTAGACGGGTGGCACTTATTAATGACTTGTTCACATTGTTATCTCAAAAGCATTCTTAATAATGAGATTGCTCTTAAAGTATTGTGTTTTTCTCATTTAGCATATGAACATTTAAATTTTTGCTTAATCAATATATATATATGCATTTTTCGGCATCCCGTTTAAAATAATTGCTTTGTTTCGTTCTACACACCGAGGCACTAAAAACATATATTTTACACTGCAATATCTTCAGTAAAAAATTGAGTATTATTATTCTAATTTTAATATTTAAGCCACAAATCTATATTTAACCTGTGCAAGGTGTATGAATAAATGTGTACGCAATCGCATATGGGAAATTACATCAAATTATTGTATTTGCGATTATCACATTATTGATTAAGTAATATCTCATTTATTTTCATAATAAGTTTCCTGGTAACAATTGCTGCCAATCCATGTTGGGAATCCAACATCAAACCTCACTGGTATATTTTAAACTATCTTTATTGATGATGAATGAGAGCTAGACTTTGTTATGAATAAATTATTACGGCATTGATTTTGAAGTTGTTGTACTCGCTCAGATGTATAAATTTGGAAATATTTTAATGGGGGTTGTCGTTTGTTTTTCTTGGCGGTCAATTTCATTGAAATAAGGCTTTTGGGACAGCATTGTGCCATCTAACTTTTCAATTTCACATTTATTTCTGTCGTACTATTAACAAAATTAATAAGTCAATATTGTGCAAAATGTTCTAAACTTTCAACTAGCTTCACTTAATCCGAAGCAATTTTGTATGATTATTTATTGTAGGTCTTGTGTCGATGTAGTTAATGAAACTTTAAAATTGTTTTAAGATTGCTGACAATCAACTTTTCTTCCATGAAAATATTTTTATATATATGAGTAATCGCTAAGCCTCTTCATACTATCTATTTTTATAATTTGTTAACCCTTCCAGGACGCAGGGCTGATCTCTTCAGTCATGAATATTACTACAGTTCGTCACTTTAAAACAATTTCTTTCGGCATAAGGCATTGCTTAGATAAATTATCGTACATTTGTCACCAGAAAAAATTCATTTGCTAAAAATGAAACCAAAATAAATTGCAAAATTTAATTAAGTTGCTTTCGTTCCCAGCGATATAATTATGGCTCGACGGCTCTTCCCGAAGGATTAATAATCTGAAATTTTCTCCAAGATCTTGCGAAAATGTATTTCAATACAAATTTGTTAGCAATATATTGCAAAATGTTGATTTATTAAAAATTCTATTTTAATCATAGAAAACTTTTATCCGACTAGAAATTTGCAAACTGGGGCTGTTTTACATTAGTTTGCAATTTCATCAAAGTGATTGCGCATGAAAATCTAAGTTTAGCTGTATGTTGCCACATTCTTGGATATGATTCACTTATACATATAGAAAACATTTTACATTGGGAAAATATTTCCGTATCATTGCAACTGCTTTTAGTAGTGCAATATTTAGTCAATGCGTGAATTTATTTGGTTTTTAAAAATTTTCTTACCTGTTCCAATTTGAATTTAGCTTAAGCTGATCTGATCATTTGGTCTGAACTATCTTATCGCCAATTGAAATTAATTGCTTGTCCTACCAAAATCAAAATTATGGTTTACCTGCCATTCGGGTATTGTATACCCAGAAAAACTGTTGACTCAATATGAATGAAATTAGCTATTGTAATTGAAGAATGTTCATCCTCAGTTTGTGCTTTTCACTACATTACTGTTTATGCGTACATACCCCTTTTATATATGTCTACAGGTTGTTCTGAAAATAATTGTCCACATGTAAGAAATAGACGTAATTGGTATTTTTCTATTAACTTATAACCTAAGTTCATCAATGTTTGAAACACCTCACCTGAACCACTGAAATAACTGAATCCTTATACCAGCATGTTGAAATGTTTTTTGCTTTTTAGTTTGATTTTCATGCAAAATGCTTTTCTACAAAAATTACAAGAATATTCAACCTTTTGAAAAACACTGAGCATGTGTAGAATCTTTGACACGAACATTTCACTAAATCATATTATTGTGTATTGTACGCGTTACATGTACATGCACAATTGTTGTATAATCAAATGTAAAAAAATATACACTGCGTCAAGCAGCATCAAATTGAACAGTTTGAGCAGAGATGGAAATGATGTTCATTGCATCGAGGTCGAATACATCGAGGACAACAAATGAATGTTTTTCTGTCAGTCTTGACGTCACACAGATAGCAACGCTTGCTTTTTGCATTCTCACGGGTTCCTCAACTAATGGAGCGTCGTAATTTTCCTAATGTTTATTGAGATTTCTCATGGCAATCTTTGAAGGTAAGTTTACTGGATACGTCTTTGAATGGTTCCATTCACAAGTCGAGTGTACTTTCTTTGCCTACCCAAAGGTAGGTTAATTGCAATAAAATTGAGCACTGCCTTACGCGGTAAAGTCGATCTTATACAGGTTAGCTATATATGTATATTGGCTCTAAACTTTTCAAATCTAAGCGAACAATCTGTGGTGTCTGTGTTGAGTGATGATACCATAGATAAGTTTGTGTTGCAGATTTATATAAGAATTCACTATGGGTATGGCATGCCCGAATGGCATATAAACTATAAACGGGTCCTATCATTTAAACAAAATTTTATTTTTGACAGAACTCTGTCTGCGAGTTTCTGACACGAATCCGAAAAAAAAATCAGGAAAGGTTCTTTTGCTCCAATTATTAAAGTCGCAGTGAGCTATCAAAATTGAAAATGGGGGCTGTATACCCGAATGGCAGGACTACCGTTAAATAGTAAACTGGTTTTTCTGAACGATGATGACTTTTTCGGAATGCAGCGGATAAATATTGATTGTATATACTCAATTTTAAGATAGTTTACATTTTTTAAAGTGAGTTGTTTGTAAATCCTGCCGAACTTAGCATATTTCAAATTAGATTCTTATTTAATTATTAGCAAAATATTCTTTATTCGAATTTTGCAAGGCAAACGAAATGTTTTTCTATCCCATGTTGAGTTCATCTTTTTACATTGGTTGTAAATTAACGCGATAGATAAGCCGGATATGAAAATTAATTGAAATGTATTGTTTATTGTTTGTAGTATTTTTATGATTATTTTTAATTGTGTTCAATATTCCATATTATTATATTTTCATAATGCAAATAAAAATGCATATAATCGGTAGGGTGGCGTCAATTGCTTTGTTTCTTACAATAGGACATTTAAGTATGTTAAGTCCACATATTCAAACGTAGTTTTTTCTCAATAAGTTTTGTTTTATAGTAAACATTTGCAATTTTTAGTTTATTTTTCGGTTTCTATTTTCTGTTTATGCATAATTGTTTTTAGATATAACAATGGAGTACAACGAAGTCTTTGTAGCTCCTCCATTTGCTCCCATTTTTGAGCCTACCGAAGAGGAATTTCAAAATCCTATGATATATTTTAGAAAAATCATGCCCCTCTTTGAACACACTGGTATATGCAAAATACGGCCTCCTGCAAACTTTCAACCCCCTTTCGCAGTCGATGTTGATTCTTTTACATTTACCCCGCGAATTCAACGTTTATGTGAAGTTGGAGCACGTTCTCGAGTTAGACTAAAATTTTTTAATAGATTATCTTCGTATTGGTCTTTAAATTCTTTGACTCTGAGAGTTCCATTAATCGAAGGAAAGCCACTTGATTTCTATGCACTACATAATTTGGTTTCATCTTTTGGAGGTTATGAGCAAGTTATGCATGATAAACGATGGGGTTATATTGCTGGGAAATTAGGTTATGATGCTCATCGTGCTAGTAGCGTTAAGAACAATTATGACAAATTTCTTCTTCCATATGTTTCATTTCTTACACAAGCGCATAATTGTCGTATTAAAGAAGAATTTAATATTAAATTAGAAAAGAAACCAATCAAGCCTGAAGTTCCTCCTCCATCAGTTTCAAAAAGCCGTTATGGTGGTGTCGCAAGACGGTCCGCTCGCCACACAAATCAGGAATCATGTGTACCATCAAATGAAGATGTACTAAATAATCCCGAGTTAAAGAAACTTCAATTTTATGGTCCTGGGCCTAGAATGAGTAGTGTCTCTATTGCTGCAGATTCATCAGCACTTAATAGGGGAAAACGTGCAAAAACAGATGAAAACATAAAATGCGAAATTAACGTCGACAGTCCATCTAAGCGAACCAGACAGCAAAGCATGGATGGTGTCACACCTTGTAATATATGTAAAAGTGTCCAATCATTGACGAACTTGCTTATTTGTCATGTTTGTCAAAATACATATCACAGCTTTTGTATATCTGCAAATAACAAAGAAAAGCCTTCTTCCCAATGGCGGTGCCCACCGTGTGTTTATAAATACATTCACTCTGGCGATTATGAAAAATTTGGATTTCAGCAATCAAAAGATGAATATACTCTTCAGGGTTTCGGTGAAATGGCAGATGCTTTTAAACAGGATCACTTTAAAAAACCTGCACATATGGTGCCATATGATGTTGTTGAACGTGAATATTGGCGATTGGTTGCTTCACTAGACGAAGATGTTAGCGTATTATACGGCGCTGACTTGTATACTGTGGAACATGGCAGTGGATTTCCTAGCAAAAATTCTGATTCGTTTTCAAAGGAAGATGCCAAATATTTAAATTCTGGGTGGAATCTAAACAATTTAGCAGTTGAAGATAAATCAATAATGCGATTTATCAAAGCCGACATAAGCGGAATGAAAATTCCTTGGATCTACATTGGAATGTGCTTTAGTACATTTTGTTGGCATGTCGAGGATCATTGGAGCCCATCTGTAAATTATTTGCATTGGGGTGAGCCGAAGACTTGGTATGGAGTAGCATATAAAGACGCAGAAAAATTAGAGACTACCATGAAAAATGCGGCTCCGGAATTATTTGATAATCAACCAGATCTTATGCATCAGTTAGTGACTAGTCTTAATCCAATGGAATTGCAAAATAATGGTATCAAAGTTCACAAAATAAATCAATGCGCTGGTGAGTTTGTTGTTACTTATCCTCGGGCATATCATGCTGGATTCAATCAAGGTTACAATTGTGCTGAAGCTGTTAATTTTTTACCTATTGATTGGTTGCCTATCGGTCGTGAATGTATAAATCATTATAAAGCTGTTAAGCGGGCCTGTGTATTCTCACAAGATGAACTAATTTGCGCCATTGTAAATGCCGATGCTGATATAGATTATGAAGATTCGAAAGAAATCATTACAGAGCTTCAAATAATGATTGATGATGAAGAAAAGGCAAGGGGCTATCTTAAAGATTCTGGTGTTCGTCGTGCAGAAATTGTAAAATTTGAGGAAGTTCCCGACGATTATAGGCAATGCGAATTGTGTCTTACGACATGCTTTTTGAGTTCCCTGACATGCCCTTGCAAGCCTGGAAAAATGGTTTGTTCTAATCATTTCAAATTGCTTTGTAGCTGTGATCCTGCAAAGAAAATCCTAAAATATCGATATAGTTTAGATGAAATGATTGAAATGTTTGACAAATTACGATCCAAATCCGAGTATTACGATACGTGGTTAACTAAGGTAACTCATGCTTTGGAAGCTTGGCCAGGTTCAAAATTAAGTTTAAATGAATTAAATAAAATGGTTAAGGAAGCTGATGTTAATAGATTTCCTGATTCACCTGAATTGCAAAGTTTAAAGATTGCTGTGTCAGAGGCGGAGAAGTTTGTGCGAGTTGCACATTCATTTCTAAGTAAAAACAACAATCGATCTCTTGTTACAATTGAACAATTGGGAGAATTTCTTATAGAAATACAGGCATTACCATGTGAACTCGAAGAAAATGAATTAGTCCAAGAACGTTTTGAGGCTGCTGAAAACATTGAAGCTCGCGCAAAAAAAGCCTTGGATTCAGACTGCACACTAAGAGAGGCAGAAAAGCTAATAAAGGAGTACAGTTCAATTGAGGTAACAATTCCAACTTGTGCTGAATTAGAACAACTGTATAAAGAGAAATTATGGTTAGAAAACGTTCAAAATTTTTTGAAAAATAAAAGACCTTTAAAATTTCTTGCGGGTCTTGTTGAATCTGGTCAAAGTTATTCAAAAAGTAAACGTTGCACAGTTACATTTGCTAAAATCGCTTCTCTTTTTGAGGAAGCGCGTGCAATTGAAAGGGACATTAACATCGAATTAAACACAAGGTGTTCATCTATTGAAAATTCGGAGCGTATGCTCAAGAAAGCTGCTAGTCTACCTATCGATATAATGGGGTGTTCTGCTTTAGAAAAGCGGGTATCCGATGTGAAAAAGTGGGTCGATCGGACAAGTGAGTTACTTTCAGATGGATTCTTTACGGTTTCTCTGCTAACTCAGTTAATTGACGAGGGTTCAGAAATATCTCCAAATGTTAATCTTTGTAATGATTTAATTTCTATTAGAAAATCTCTTGAATTGTGGACCGCAAAATTGAACAAAATCTTTTTAATTGATCCTTCCGATAAATTTGTTGATTTATATGGTCCTACCCGAGATTTTGATGGCTCCTTCTCTACGACATATCACGAAATTTACATTGGATTTGTTTCTAAGCTTGAAGAAGAACAGTGTCGATTGAGGATTGAAAATAAAGATTGTTTGGAATTTGAAGGCTGCATCTTATGTCGAAATGAAGTATCTTCCAACTCAGATTCATATTTAAGTATCCTTTGTTCAAATTGTAATAAGACAAGACGACCATCTCTAAAGAAAATAAATGAATTACTGCACAATCCATTATTTCAGCAAATTACTTGTCCAGAATATATTGGACTTAGTACGTTAATAAATTTCGTTTCTGAGTGGCAGATGAAAGCGGAAACCGCAATTTCAAACTCTCCTTCCCGTTCTTTATTATCCGGGACTTTCTCTGATTTTTCGACGCTTCGTGCAAATTTATATCGTTCGAGTTTTGAAGAATTGTCTGACGACGATGAGCGTTTGGCTAAAAGTTTACAACTTTATCTTGTACAGGGTTTTCTTTTGGAAGTTGAGCTTCCCGAAATGACTGACTTAATTCAATTGTACACTACATTGTGCAGTCGCAATTCTCCAAAAAGGTTTTGTTTATGCCTTTTTTATATACATTATTCAACTTTATCTAATTGCCAATTTTATCAATATCATTTTCTCAATTTTAATATGTGAGATTTTTTTAATTGTTGTTTTAACGAAATCCTGTGGCCCGCACTCATTTATATTTGTAATTTGTTCATTCTTCTCAACTCAGAACGAGGCTGGGGCACTATGAGTTTTTATCAATATAGTCAAATCAAAAGACCTTATCATATATCATGCTAATGATGTGTCTTTGTGGTTTACAATTTGTGAAATTTAAAAGTAGAAAGTGTTCTATTTAAATACGACTATCGCTCATAAAATCAACTTTGGTAGTAGAACCTTTTAAACAAGAAGACCGAACTACTTTTAAAAATTTACTAAAACAATATTTTGAAAATATTTTTACTTTTAAATTCATATAGCGCACATGATAAAACTTAAATTCTAAACATTTTTTTACATTCTAATTAGTAGTTAAATGTTTACGGAAAGTGAAATTATAATTGTCTTGTATTAATTAATTGGCATTGTATTAATCGTGAAAATGTTTTCAAAACCTTTTTGACAGTATATGTATAAATGATGGAAATTCAAAGCACACCTTCATTATGCGATATGAATTAATTCCCAAGGTGTTGTGGTCATTCAGAATAATTAACGAATGAATGTTTTAGAAGCAATGCTGCTCATAAATTACAAAAAATTGATATATTAAATCTTCACCCGGTGTTTTCCATCTTTCAGCTGAATGTACATTATTTGATTTGCAGTTTGCAACAGCACGCATGCGTTATTGTAGTTACTTCACGCGCATATTGCAATTGGATAATGACCCTCATTCATATTCTACTCTCACTTTGTTCAGTTCTAATAATAGCGTTTCGGCCTTCTTATTTAGGCGGGAACAGTGACCGTAGACAGTTTTGAGTTTTACATACAATAGAAAATGGAAAATTATTTTCACATTATTTAAACATGTGTTACATAAAAGTCATTGTGGCATGCAAATATTTTGTGTCAAGAAACTTATCGTGCGATGTCCACTTAAGTGCTTTTGTTTTTTATTCCCAATTCAATTCACTGTCATTTAATGATACTACTATGGTTAACAATTGTAATATTATCAATACTAAATTTAAAATTCAAGGTCACGTGTTAAACCTAAAAGAGTGCGGTCTCGATGGTATCGAAAGAAACGCTGTCAACGCAAGTCTGGTTCATTAAGCAACGGTGATAGCCCGCAAGAGGACGATGCTATATTCTGTGCAGATCGTATGTGCAAAGGTCCGTGCGGGGATGATATTGGTTGGGTTCAATGTGATTCCTGTCAGGTAAGTCCTTATCTCTCGTATTTATTTCAGAGCCGGATTAAAATGTTAAGCAATTTGGTCCACAGAACGATAACACGATAACATCATCTCAATTTGTTTAATTTTGAACGACCGTTATTTAAATAAATCACACTATTCCAAATGTTTCTAAATTATAAATATTTTTCATTCTTTCGCCTGTCGTGCTAAAATTTTCAGTTATTGGATAGTGTGATTTTGCAAATTTAATAACTAATTGAAATTAAAAGGTTATTAACAAATGTCCTTCAACTTTGAACATACAATTTCGGGTTAAGTACGCAACTTACACTCTCGGTTTCCTATGGATAATATTTACGTAGTATTTTTTCAAGTAATGATAGTCATCAGGTTTTTTCCCTTTTCAAAACATAGAAATTGAAATTGTGTGTTTGTGCACTGGTAATTCCCATTTCACAGTCATTCCTTTTTACTATTTCATAAATTTCTCATGTATCTTCTGCATTTTTGTCAATAGATTTTCACTCCTATACTTCATAATTTTCCATAAATCAGCATCTGTTCAGATGAGTGTCATCGTAGTTAAAAGACAATCTAATGAATGCAGCATTAACTTCAATCCTAATCTCCTGTATTAATTTGGTATAAAAAATATTCTGTATTGTAAACCGCAAAATGTCATTTCATTATGACAAACACTTCAGAGTAAACGTCATTATTAGTATTACAAAGAAGATATATAAAATATTTACTGCGTCATAATTTTCCTTCATTCATTCTAATTAATTTAACGTTTTAGTATGAGCAACTGTGTAAATTTATTTCAATTATAACGCATCTCGCTTCATTTCAGTGAATATATTTAACAAATGCTAACATTTTAAGTGTTATGCAACGTTGTTGGTTTTGTGTTATGCATAGTACTTGAAAGTTGTTTTGCATGGATGAGTTTCTTATTAGAAAAGACACGTACTTAATCTGTTGATGCATTATTATATTTCGCTTATCTCATTAATGTTCATTTCAAGTGCAATCTCTTCAATGATATATTTTCTTACCAATAACTTTTTAAAAACTTCAATAATATGAACCTTTGTCATAAGGAAATTAGCTATTGCAATTGATTTTATTTAAAATTCTATAAATAATCATCTCTATAAAAATTTATTTCCTATTGAGAAAAAATGTTCTATTTACGAATTTTAGTGTTAGGACTTTATATCTTGTAAAACATACCATCAAATTTTTAAATGTTAAAGATATTGTTAATTCTCTTTAATTGCTGCTTTCACTGCATTAGTTTAAATGTCTTTAGTACTATATTGTTAACCTCCTGTTCATACTACCATAAACTCTAATTAAATATAATTACATAAATAATGAATAAATAAATGTACAGTCGGTCCCACATTATTATTCACCCCCATAGTTTAATCATTTTTGTCTATTTTTTCAAAGTTTCCATGTATATAAGAAAATAGTCTTTAATTATCATTTAAAAACAAGTCAAATACCGCCAAACATGAATTGCACTAGAAAGTTAAAAAAATAATCATTATATAGCAACATAAGTAGAAAAGTTAAGCATTGTCTGTAATGTCAGATAAATCAGTATTTTATGGGGGTGACTAATAATGTGAGACCCACTGTATATTCTTCTACCGCCCATCAATCTACTCTACGGTAAACAACTGCGCTACCACATAAAATTAAATATGTTTTAAGCTCTTTTTTAAAAGTAGACTGGCTTGAAAAATTCCTTTTTTTCGTGTAGGAAGTGCATTGCACATGTACGGGGCCGAAAATAGAATGCATAATGTCCATAATTTGCTTGAAAATGAGGTACTTGTAATAATTGATCACCCGTCGATCTCTTAACTCTTTCAGAGTGGGAGTGGGGTCTGCAGTGGAGAAGATCCTTGAGATGGTCTGGTGCAGTTCTAGAATTGAGATATTTCCATACCACTAAAAATACCGTATAGGCAATTCTTTGATTTATTAGTACCCATGTTCTGGAGTCTCGTTTTCTCAAACCAAAGACAGAATTTTAAGTTTTTTTCATTGAGCATTAAGTTGAACATCGCCAGATAATTCGATATTAATTTGACAAGGTCATCTAATTTAGCGTATAAGTTAAATATTGCGAGTAAGCAATATCAAGTGAAACATAAACTTGAAGATCGTCACGGTACACATGGTATTGGTATCGTATCCATGATTAGCAAAATGAGTCCCAAGGAAACTCCTATATAGTGAACAGAATCGGAGCTAGACAATAGTCTGCAGAGACATTGTTTACTACAATTATAGTCCGTACCAAAATACTTTCACTTCATTGCAATAAACATTAT
>CABFPE010000248.1:243751-264503 GCA_900660155.1 Hofstenia miamia
ATAGTGAACAGAATCGGAGCTAGACAATAGTCTGCAGAGACATTGTTTACTACAATTATAGTCGTACCAAAATACTTTCACTTCATTGCAATAAACATTATTTATGACCATTTTAGATTTCGCTTTACCCAAAATTACCTCATTTAAAATGATTTAAAAAGCCTATTAAAATTATAGAAAGTATATATCATTTCATTTGATGTTTTTCCAGGGTTGTTATGTTTATAACACCACATATAGAAAACAATAAAAGACATTGAATATCTTTCAAAAAATACCTGTTTTTCAGCTTACTGATTTAGCAGAAAATTTTAACAGTTGACGGGTATTTCATTTAAACGGAACGCTGACTTGCTCCCTTGAGTTTATAAACTCTGTTTAGCCTAATTACAAATTTGCTCTGAACATGACGTCTGTGGCTCTTCTAATGTTCAATAAAGCTATGTTCAAGTCACCGGACTTTTTTGAAATTGAATCCAATCTATTTTAGGGCCTATTTCTTAGTGAACTAAAAATCTAAGGAGCTCGTAGACGCATATAAGCTTTGGAAATTTGTTACACTTATGATGATAGAAGGAATAAATTCAATAAAAAGTATTGGCACTGTTTGGATATTGGCGAATTTTTTCAGTCGAATACTCAACTCTTGTTTGTAGCTACTGGGAATTCATTCAGTAGCTTGGAGTTTATATTTCAAATGCATAGTTCAAGCATCACTCCAAATGTAGTTATTGAAATTTAAAGTTAACAAATCTGCACGCTAGTACTTTCCATTTGCGAAATTTAAATGAATATATACATATATTTAAACATTTGTACTTTTAGGCTTGGTATCATTTGGATTGTGTCAATATATCTCAATATATGGCTCAAGAAGAAGATTATAAATGCGCGACATGTTTGAGCGAACCACCTACCTCACCTACAGATCTTGTTATAGTTACAGGACCAGAGCCTCCTGTTAAACAAATTTCTTCAGACTCTTATCCCCTACAGTGTCCTGGAAAAACACTGTCATTTACCAGACTATTTACAGAATCTTCGTGTTTAACCTAGCATTTAAGAATGCATATGTTTTAAGAACATATGTGGATTCAATCAATTTTCGAATTAGAATAGTTTACAGATGGACAGTGTGAATTTATTTAGTTGTACATTTTGAAGTGTTCATCATCCCAAAGGATGGATTCGTTGTTGGAACAGCTCACGCAATTAAATTTTTGTATAAACGTTTACAATTTCTTTTCATTAATTTGTCTTATTTAAAACTAACAAAACATGCATTGGTTTTCAGTAAATTGTTTTGTGTTTAGTTTGTTTACACTAACAAACTTGTGTTGTCATGTTGCTTCTGCAGATGCATGCTAATTTATAATATATTTGCAGTTCTTTTATATGTAATCACATTCGAATCGTTGCGGTATCTTTGATTGGGTGTGGGGCTTCTTTAAAATGCTAAGTGAGAATTTTGATAGTCATTGGCTAAATTTTATTTTTTTTCTAAAATGATCTTATCGCCATTTAAACCAGCAACATATTCCACCTATTGACTGACTGCATGTTTGCTAGCAGTAATATCTGCTGAGATGTAAATGCAATCCAAAATTAAAATCAATTATAAAAAAATAGTGTACCGTAAATCATGGCTTAGTTTAACAAGCAAGGCTACTTGAACAAAAAATAAATGATTAATTGCAGTAAATTTCCATAATAAGCGAATTTTTATTTCAATTTATAACAATTTCAAATTATATAAAAATGTAAAAAAAGATTCACTTGTTATGGAAATTTAACGCAATGGAACTTTTTTCATTCATAGCCTCTCTTCAGTAAAGTAAATCGCACAAGTTTAAGATTCAGAATCTCTATAAATTCTGCGATGAGGTAAGTTGCTTGTCAATTCATTTGTCATAAATTATTAATCATTCTCGTTTTCGTAGTGTGTTGCATTCAGTTTTACCCAAATATGGACATGGCCCGATCCCCGATAAGGAAAATTTAGGCCGGCCCATTTCTATGCTTGTCGAAAAAATTCGGTAAATTTTTGGTTTGCTCCCCAAAACTTTGTATGTTAAGAACTTCAAATCAATTTTGCACACTGGAATTGAAGATCCTGAGTTTATATTTAGAAGAGTATATGATCTAATGTAAAACATTAAAATTAAATTTACTTAACACATTGTTTATAACTTACATACAATTCAGTCCATTTACGTTGATTTGCATGCACTTTTGCGGAAAAATCAGGTATTCTAAATGGTGGTTCATCTTTGTAATTCTTTTCTCCATGTTTATCTGCGATCTTGCCACAATGCACAATCATTAGGGATTATCATTTGTATTTACATTATTTTTTTGTAACTAAAATGTTAAAGTATAACACTTTACCTTAACATTTAGGTTCTATTTGATCGTGGTGTTTACCATGACAGTACAGTAACAATATATCATCCTTTGCATGAGTTAATTTTTATTTTAGTCATATTGTGTATATATTTGGTAGACTTTCTGTGCTCGAAACGAGATAAAGTTCATATATCTATTGCAAACAAATTCCTTCAGTCTTGAAATAGCAGTTTTTCAAAACTTCAGTTTATCTTCATAGAGCTGATAAGTTAACGTGTAGGGTAAACCTCTGTATAATGGGCATAGCTAGAGTTGCTAATCTTTTCAATATTGGCATTGGCTTTGCAAGGATTTGGAGGTTACTTCATCTCCTATTAACTAACCTTTTCAGCAGCAAATTCAAGTACACATTGCTGTGTTGTAATTGTGGTTTACATATGATTTTTTAGGCTTTGTTTTACTTTGTGCTTACTTTTTAGATGCATTTAAATGTCGATTTTTATCATTTTCAACGCGATTTTTTGTAATAACGCTTTTGTTAAACAAATAATTTTCCGGCCAAAATAGTTTAAATTATACTAGAAAAAGATAAGCAGTTGATGTTATGCGATAAGGTATTGAAACAAGCGGTAAATGCAATCAGGAAAAACGAAATGGCACTGGGTGATGCAGTCTATGAGTTTCATTCACAATTCAGCGACACTGCTATGGATCTATCATCATCACACACGCTATCAGCAATTCGACTGTCACATGAAATCTCAATCGCCATTTTATAACTAGGATCAATGAGCATCTATCAGGTCATCAAATGTCAGAAATATATATGCATCAACATCATACTAGAAAGAACAATTTTCATATAATATATATATATATATATAATGTTGGGAAAGTAAGGTGAATTTTTTATTGTGTATATTTTAAACATAATTTGAAATTCTTCACGATATACATATGAATAATGGTGTTATTAACAAATTGAGTGAATTAAAAAAGTTAGTAAAT
Source organism: Hofstenia miamia (assembly GCA_900660155.1). Lineage (NCBI taxonomy): Eukaryota > Metazoa > Xenacoelomorpha > Acoela > Hofsteniidae > Hofstenia > Hofstenia miamia. The sequence continues at coordinate 247,106 of CABFPE010000248.1, forward strand.
TGTTCAAGAGGCCAGACTATAGATAATGCATTTTTATTAATTTATGAGTCTATTTTGTCTGAACTTAACAGATTTAGATTGGAAAATACTTTTAGTCATAATGAAGAAAGCTACTCGAATATTGTAAAAACAAATAAATTAAACGCAACAAGCAGGTATTATATTAAATGCTCAAGCAAAAATTTAGCGAATAAAGAATCTATAACAAGTACTGCCATTTCAAATGTTACTCAAGATAGTCTTAAAGAAATTCAAGATGCTAAGGATTTTCCTAAAATTCGAAAGAGATTCCCAAATATGCATAATGAACTTGTTTTGCTTGTGAAGCAAAAAAGCTGATGTTAAGGTTATTAAAATTATCGGGAAAAATATGTCTTATATTTTTGTAGAATACAAAAATATTGCACCTATGTTTAAAATTCTAAAGGTACTTAGGTATTTTTAAGAAAACTTAAGTGCACCTGAAATCAAAGACAAAATATTAGTTGAAAATCTATAATTGCAAGATTTGTGTGGTTTTAGTGATTCAATGCTTGAAATATTTATTAAGATTAACGGATTTAGCAAAACATCAATTATTTTTGTCAAAGTATCCTTAAAAGTACGGAAATTCTTGCTTGGCACAGCATACATATTGGTCTTCAGATGTGAAAGGTTATGGAGCATTTTTATGCAAGTGTGTGTTCTATCTGTGGAATGTATTGACACTCAAGAAATCAGTGCTTAAAAAATCACATGTGTACATGTTGTGAGAAGAAAATCACATATATACAAATTGTCTAAACAAGAACAATCCTTGTAAATATAAATGTGTTAATTGCAGCTCTTCATTCTATTTTTTTTTGTCCAACATTGAGGTAATAATGCAAAAAATGAAACTGATGATTGACTAAAACGATTAGAAAGCGTATATCTTCACGATCCTTACCTAATTAACTCTAATTGAAACTTTTTCGCAACTCCTTTCATACCAAGTGAGACATGCTAAAGTAATATTTAAAATTATTCATCTTCCTTAAAACTAGAAGCTCCAAGAATTATAGTATTTACTTGTAGATATCTAAGAAACATCGAAGATTTAAATTCTTTATTAATTGATGTTCTCACATATGAAATAGATATCTTTATAGTTAGTGAAACTTGGTCTGATTGTGAAATTTCTGAAAGTTGTCCTCAACTGGCTGAAAATTTTTGCTTTAGAAATGATCGGGAGATTTCGAATAAAAGGCAGAGGTGACGGGGTATGTATTTGTTAAAAGTAATCTTGTAGTATTGTCTGAAGAAATTAATATAGAATTATTGTGTATCAAAGGACTGCTTAATAAGAAGTCAATGTATATTGCAGGATTGTACAATCCACCAAATTTACCGGTTGCTAAGAGAAAATGAAGCGCGAGATTGTATCTCTAATTGCATAGCAAATTTAATTTTAAGCAACCAAGCATATTTTTTATTATTGGCGTTGACTTTAATGATCTCAATGTTCATGAGCTGTCAAGTTCTATCTATATGACAAAACTCAATCATTAAAATACAAGAAAATTTAGAAATCTAGATAATTTTATAATCTCTCATCCAAATTTAAATAAAAATTGTTATGCATTTCAAGCTAAGGCTTCTACCAAACATCTTGGTATTAATAGCAGAACCTTCACGTATAGCAGATGTAGAAAAAGTGACAATTGCATATCAAATGATTAATTGAAAAAACATTGAAAAACTAAGCTGTTGAATTAATAATATAAATTTTGAAGTGTTTGAAAAATTATGCAATACAATTTTGATTAACGGACTGCATTATTTTCTCAGCAATGAAGAATTGCATTGACAGAGCATGTCCAATCATTAATGTTAAAATAACAAATAGGTATCCAATTTTCTGAACTTCAAATTAAATATTTATTGAGAAAAAATAGAAATTAATACGTAAAGAACAATTTGGTAGAACTAATGAAATGTTTGAAAGTATTAATAAATAAATTAAAAGAAGTATTTCAATGAACAATCCTAAAAATGGTGGGCTTCTGTAAATCAAATTATGGGATGTAATACGCTATCAAAGATGAAAAACGTATTTAATGCAAATGAAATCAACAAAATGTATACTAATATATCAAATGATTTAAATCACAAACAAACTAGAACTCCTAGTATAAATACTAAAGAGATTCTATCAATTACAATGAATCAAGTAATTCACGCATTGAAAATCGTCAAAAACATTAATTGGATACGATGGAATCCCATTTTGGATAATTAAAAAATTTTCTTATATAACTACACCAGTAACTCATTTCATATTTGAATAATCGCTAAGAACTTTTAAATTCCTGAAAATTTGGAAAAATCACAACCGCCAAACTGCACAATTTAAGAACAATTAAGATCACTTTAATATTGTCAAGAACTTTTGAAAAAGATATCTACAACAGTCATTTAAATATAAATCAGCATGGATTCAGAACAAATGTAATAACAATAAATGTTTTTTTTGAACTACAAAATACAATTCAATCATATAAAAATGGAAATTATGATTATGTAAGATTAATGAGCCTTGCTATTAAGAAAGCCTTTGACATGGTAAATTACTACATTTTATTTGAAAATTAAATAATATAACACATTTAAATGCATACGTCATTAATTGGGTTGATAGTTTTATTGGTAATAGGCAACAACTGGTTAAATATAATAACAGACTTTCATATATGGAAAAGATCAACAAAAGGTGTTCCTGAAGCTTCTGTTTGTGCCCATTTTTCTTCAGTGTATGCATGATTCTTTAAATTGTGAATAGTTAAATATTACAAATGGCTCTATTATTAAATATTTTGATGATGCATTGGTTTTGTTTTCCTACTCTTGACAATTTAGACTTAACATATTGAACTAATAAAAAGATCAAATCTTGGTATGAAGAAAACAAATTTGAAGTTAATTTTAGAAAGTTGCTGGAAATTATTATACCATTAAAGAGAAAATTTGTTGATAATACATCTAAAATTGATTGCTATCCTTTAGTAACAACAATGACATATCTTGGATTTACCATAAATATCAAGCTTTAATGTAAGAAACATATTGCTCAAGTTTATAAGTGATCAATGAGAAATTTCTATATAATATTAAAAGTAAAAAGATTTCTAAATCAAAATGAAACTGAAATTTTATTTAATTCATTACTACAATGGTTGTCATGGAAGTATTACACTATAATACAAAAGGGCAATTCCTTAAGTATAAATTCAAAGAGTTTAATTTTAAACATTTATTTGTAGTTATTTTGCTTTTTCTTTACTTTTTTAAGCCAATTATTACTTTTTTTATAGCTGTTGTAGTAAGAGTAATTAGATTAATTGTTTAAAAAAGTAAATAAAATGCAAAGGAAATAGTGGGAGCAGTGGCTTACAGTGAAATTATCTTACAGCCAATCAGAATCTTTGTTTCAATTAGAAACAGTTTCAATTGGCTAATTTGTCTAACCTGGTTAGTTTTTTAACCAATAAGAATCTTTGTTTTCAGGATTAGGAACACGTTCCTAATCTCTCCTCTTAATCCAACTTTAAAAATTCTTGAATGACATCAACCAATCAGAATCCTTGTTTTCAGGATTAGGAACATTTTGAGAATCAAACCTTTCCCAATTTTCAAAACTGTTCCATAGCTACAGCATCATGTGGAAGCACTGCTTCCCCTCAATCAATGTTATTATGGGACACCATAGGATGAAATCACATTTCACTTATAAACAGTTTCTATTGGCTAATTTTTCTATCCTGGTTAGACTTCTTAACAAATCAGAATCCTTGATTGTGAATCAAACCTTTCCCAATTTTCAAACCTGTCCCATAGCTACAGCATTATGTGGAAGAACTGCTTCCCCTCAATTTTGTTATCATGGGACACCATAGGATGAAATCTAAAGGTTTAGTATCAACCAATAACAGGACACTATTGTCCAGCTGATAACATTTAACATTATTTCTATTTATTATAATCTTAGTATTTAATCTTTTTACCAAAATGTATTTCATATTGTTTTCCAGGAAATAAACTGAATGAACTCCCTTCATTGTAAAATATAATGCCAATTAAATTTACACACATTAGCTTTAACCAAATTTCTCATGCCTTTTCATTTAAATATAATTTGCATAAATTATTCAGACAATTCAATGTCATAATGCTTAAATTTTGCAAAAGTAACAATGCCATCTTGTGACTAAATTTATTAATTTTGTCAGAATTTTTAAAATTTTAAAATATGATTCTAGATGTAATTTTTCATTTAAATGTGAATGCAAATGTTTTAAAATGATTAAAGCAATATTTAGTAAGATATTTATCATTTTTGTTATGAATTAATATTTGAAATTCTATTTTTAAACAAAATATAAACCCAGTTAAATGTCCTAATAAGGGACTCTTTTTTAAGAAATTACAAGAATTTTTAATAGCATAGCTATAACCACTACTCAATCCATATTCATTGAAAAAACGCCTGTAACTTTTGTGGAGAATTGAATGAGTATGACAACATTGGATACATCCAAATAAATATTCAAATAGGTTTGTTAAACATCCATCTCCTGGACCAATCAAACCAATTTCCTGATCAAATTTATCTAGATTATCACTCATAGAAATGTTATTGTCAAAATTAACCATATAAAGATGTTGGTAATCTAAACAAGCTTTGAGAATCACAGGGTTTAAATTAAGATAAATAAATTTTTGTATTTCAAAGTTATCAACTAAATAATTTATAACTTCCTTTGTACTGGTTAATTCATGTTTCCTTGTTTCATTCAAATTAGAACAACCCATAGATTGCACCCCATACGTTTTTTCATTTTCTTCTGTCTTAGTATATTTTCTGTTTTCAATATAATTGGTTCATGTACAATTTTAACTCTTTTACTCATTTTCTATGTAAGAGCTTAGAAAAAATTAATTTCAATAATTTGTCTTAGGAAGGAAATATTTCAAATGTTGCAAACTAATCCATTTCATAGGCCCTGTTTCACTTGCCAAAATGGACGATTCTGATGGGAAATATCTCACTGAATTATACCATTAGATGTAACTAGTCCCAATATTAATTTATTATAATCTAAACTATATTCAAACTCCCCATTAATTTTAATTATTTTTGCATGGTTTTGCAAGTTGCACTTATTCCTTTGGCATATTCCCCTAAATAATACTTGTGTCCCCATTAACCTTATATTGACAATGTTGCAAATCATAAATATAAATGTTTTTAAATTTGGTATCAAATTTCATTCCTTGAATGTCATCACTATCATTAGTACTACTATTTAATTCAATGTCATTCAAAAAGAGGTCAGTTGTGTCAAAATATATATTATTTAAGGAAACAAATGTTTCTTCTAGTACTAAATTGTGTACAGACAATACACCAAATTTACTAATTTGGACATAAACATCTTTAGATTTTTCACAAACTGCAAATCTTAATGTTTTTGGAGGCCATGCTTCTTTTGTTAACATAAATAAAGCCAAGTTGTAGACAAAATCCCAGCACTTATAAAAACATATTTAACTCTAAAATATACAAAATTATTAATTATGGTATAGTATATGTTCATTTTTTAAATGTAACATATAATGATTTTTTGATAAGATGCAAATTTCTGAAAGTGAAATATAACTATGTGCATCTCTAACATAAATATAACCATTTTCTATTGAAATTTTTTCAAAACCTTATCAAAATAGGTAGGAAAATATAATGTTTGCTCATATCTATCACTTTTAAAAAATTGATTGTAATAAGTAGCTCCAGTTGTTTCCAAAGTTTTTATCAAACCAAATAACAAATTTTTTCAGAGAATTATGAAATTACATAACCCTTTTTAAAACCACATTCATAATTCTCTGCAAATATTTTCCAATTTTCTGTTCTTAAAAATAATTCTATATGTTTTTGGTAATTGTCTTGTAAATTTGAATAGAAATATACTCAAAACTACATAATTGAGTGTTTGATTGCTAAATAATTTCCAAAATTTTGTTTTCATTGTTTGCAAGGCTTTTTTCTACATGATATTCCATCTGTTGTTTGTTTATAGTGTCTCTTCTTTCTTCACCTTCACCAACATTTATAATTTTCCTGTTATGTATACTTAAATCTCTATTGAAAAGATTATACCCTGATATATCTAACTTATTATTCTCAATTTGATTTATTTTATATCTTAAAATCTTGATTTCTGTTTCTATGTTATTGCTATCATTTACTTGATAAGAATGTGTAACGTCAGGTATTCCACTGTTATTAAATCCCATTTATATAAGGAGAAAAGAAAATCATTTTTCTCCAGAATGTCCAGGGAAATTAATTTCACAACAGAGAACCTCTTGGTCCTGTAGAGGGGAAGAACAAATTTCTCCTTCTCCTTAAGAAAATATTTTTTAAATTCACAAAAGTAAGCAATTTTAACCTTTTAGAAAATAGTTCTTAATATATTCTTCATTTTTATATCTGTCGCACTTTCTTTTTGTAAAGATCATTAAGTATTGAGAAATAATCTCTTCCCTTACATCTTTCATATATAAACCAAATACAATAGTATCCACATAATATGCTAGAACTTTCTTGATAATGTGAACTGTTGTATATTATATTGTCTTTAAATATTGAAAAAATACTTTGAAATGGAGGTAGGCCAAAACTATCAAAGTACTCAAGTTTAGCAGAGTCAAACTCCCTAAAGTAGTAGAATGCTATCCAATGGGTGCCATTATTTAAGGAATGATCTAAATTGCAAAAATAAAATCCAAAACCTAGATTTTTTAAAGTATTTCTAGAAAAGATCCCTCTAAAGGTTTTAATATTTTTCATAAATTGTAAAATCCATAATTTGAAAAACAATTACTGAAATTTAAACTTACTACTTTTTTTTACACACATACCTTTTCCTTTAGGTGGATTTACACGCATTCCTTTTCCTTTAGGTGGATTTACACGCATTCCACATACGTCCACTGCTAGCTGGTTGCATGGTTTCAGCATCTCTTCTAACTCCATTTTTGTGAATGCTTCCATGAAAATAAATTTCATTGATGCGACTGTTTGCTCTTCTTTGACATACTGGTAGTTTCTGGAGTGAATTTCCTCCGACTCTTTTGTTATCTTCATCTCGACTAGAAATCTTTCATCATCTGTGTCAATCCATTCCATTGTGTGTTCTGGTGTGGAGGCTCCCCATTTCTCTATGTTTATTCTATCGATTTGTTGTTGGGTTTTCAGGGATAGGATTAATTGGGTTGATGTTAACTGTTCCTCCTCCTCCCGAATTTCTTTCTGTGTCTTGGTTATCATCTCGCAGACTTCGACAGGTTCTGTTATGCCTCCTCTCCGCATCATTTCTGCACTCTTAATTATTTTTACAAATATGGAGCAAGGGCTCTCTTTCTTGTATCTTTTCATGTCCTGTTCAAGCACTTGTTGTAAGTTTTTGTCTTTCATCATTTTTGTGATTTCCTTAGTGTCTGTGATTTTTCTCTTTATGATCTTTTTGGTTGTTAGCCAAGGTTCTGTTTGGACCTGCCTTAGTCACGCTTCCAATGCAGCACCCCACATGTATTTTCTCATGGGTTCATCGAATATTGTTATTTCATCTGGCACAATTCCTGTTATGTTCGCCATATCTACTGTTGACATTCTTCCCATCAGGCTTTAATTGACTATTATCCTGCTAATAAAATTTTCAATTTCTTGCATCAGCTTCTTTATTTTGTCAGGTGATGTCAATTTCTCAATGTGTTCTTTTAGTAGCCAGTATTTTGGTTGACTGTTTATCAGGGACATCGCTATTTCATATTTCTTTGTCTTTGTTAATTTGTGTTGGCCTGCTTATGAGATTGGTAATCATAATCCTTGCTCTTGTGTTGTAAATATTGCTATCAGCGATGCGGATGTTCTAAATCTGATCTCTGGGGGGCGTTTATTTCTGTTAGTGCTACCTCAATCATTTTGTGGTATTTTTTCGACAGAACTTCAATATCTATTTCAAGCCATTCCTCCTTGGTTTTCTTCTGCAATTTCATTTCATTCCATATTTCCTGTATTCTTTTGATGTGCTCCTGTCTTTGTGTGAGACTGCACTTAATGAACAGTGTGTTCACTTTTTCCACACCCTCTGCATTTGTTGTTGTTTCTATCATCTTGATTTGTTTGTAAAGCTCTATGGCTATGCAAGGATCTACCATCAATCTGCAGTAGGCTACCCAGTAATCTATTTGTAGATCAAGGCATATCAATTCTGCTATTTTCGTCTCCATTGCTATCTTCTCCCATAGGAACACATTCTCCAGTCTTATCTGTAAGTTGCCTAGAAATGTGGCAGTTCTTCAAGAGTTGTTCTTCCAATAATTACCACTCTTATACCTTGGACTCTTGCCAACCTTAGTGTGTGATCTAACTGTTTTTTGTTGTATTCTTTCTCCTTTAGGATATGGATGATCGTTAAATTATCTTTGTCAATGTTAATTTCTGGTATTTTTGCAATTTGTTCTATATATGCCATGATTGCTTGGGCTGTTTCAAGTGCAAAATTCTCTTCAAATGTGACATGTACCATGCCTTGCATGTATGGTCTTTCTACTGTTTTGTTCAGCTTTCTCTGATAACTTATTATTGTGTTGACCATTGGCCTTTTTGTGTGTCTAAAACAATGGGTAGGTTGCTGCCCTCTGTTTTTGCTATTCTTCATATGTGGGCTTTTGTTTCTGGTAACAATTTTTCATACATGTTATTTCTCATGTTTAGTGTTCCCATGAAATAGGGGTGCAATGTCTCTCCATCTATTTTTGACATCCTTTTCTCTCTCTCTTTTGAGTATACTGTTCTATCTGATGTAGTTTCTGAGGGGGCATGTAGCTGCTTGGTCCTTGTGGCTTACTGGTGCTTGGTTCACTGTCAAGTGAGTACATGGTGATGGTCTCTACTGAGTTGCCGTCGAATTGGCTCACAGTTGACTCTTTCAGCACTTGACCAGTTGTGGGATCTGTAGATACGTCAGCCTCGAATCACTTTCATATGTGTACAGTTCTTTGCCCACTTACATCTTCCCTGGGAACTCCAATTGTCACACTGCCCTTGAGTTGGTGAAGTGGACTGGAAGGAAGGTTGAGCTGCTTTTCACCAGTTCTCTGCATGCCCTCAAATCAGCATTGCAGATCTCCAGAGGGAGAGGTGTTATGTCTTTTCGTCTCCCTGCCCTCTAATTGGCGTTGGGGACTACTCAGATGCCTTCTCACTCTTCGCCTTCAATTAGTCATTAGTTCGTTCTTGTCCCTTCCGCCTTCTATTTGACGTCCAGTTCGAGACCTCCTTCATATCCTTCTCCTTGGGTTTGATGTTGTCATCTCCTCAGCTCTCTGGTTCCAGTGCACTCTCTTCCTCAGTGGTTGTTGCTGTTGCATCTCATTCAATTTGCCTAAATTCAGAAAGTAAATTTAAATCCCATACCTTTGGGTCATATATATATATATATATATCTATCTATCTCTCATTGCTTGTCTTAGCAGCTCTCTCCTTTGTCAATTCTCATTATCAATGTTAGTTTCGAATTCCTCATTGAAACCTTCCTCTGGTAAACTGTCTAACTAACTCATATCATACATAATTTCATTTCTATTGATTTGATTTATTTTTAATTCAGCATTTTCGTCCAATCTTGATTCCTTGATATCTGCCATTTTAAATTCTGGAAATGCAACAATCTGCCATTGTTTAACATATATTCATTATTTGGTAGTACCTGAGTTATTTTATATGGACCTGACCAAATTGTTTTCAACTTTTGCACCTGGTTTGTGTCTGTCAGTTTCATTGGTGTAAATGCATAAACAACTGTGTTGCCTATTTTGTTTGTGTGACCATAGATTTTTTTATTATAGTTTCACTGTTGTCTCACAGCGGATTTCTTTGTGTGTTGTGGCACATTGTCTCGTGTATTGCTTGACGTATTGATTATCCATCTTCTTGCTGTAGCTGAAATATTGCATTGATAACAGCGTCACTGCCTTTCTTCCGAACATGGTCTTGCATGGTGTTATTCCTGTTGTTGAGTGTACGGATGTGGTAAGAATTGAAACTTCTTTTTTTTTCCATCTTCCTTAGCTGCATCTCTCTGGTACTCTGGGAGTGCAGTCCAAAAGTCAGTGTTGGTATGCAGTGTCCCACTTTGGTGTTCAATCGTGAAGGTGAACTCATTTAAGTATTTGATCCATCTTGATACTATTCCTGACATATCACCTGAGAATTTTTTGAGCCATGCCAGGCCACTGTTATCTGTGCAGACTCTAAATTCTCGTCTGATCAAAAAGTGTCTGAATTTCTTTATGCTTTCAATCAGTGCAAGCATCTCTAGCTTTGTCAATCTGTAGTTCTCCCCATTTGGTTTTAGTTTCCAACTGAAAAACTGTATTGGCACCTCTTTGTTATTCTTTAGTTGTCCAGGTATCACTTCACCTTACTAGTGTCACAATCCAGAATGAATGTTTCACTGTAGTCAGGCATGTTTAGTGATGGCAGTTTGGCTAACTCTTCTTTTATATTGTCTAGTTTCTCCTGTTCTTGCCACAACCATATAAAAGGCACTCACTTCCTCATTAGCTGTGTCATCTTGGCAGTCTTTCCTGCGATGTTGGGTATGAATGTTCAATAATAGTTAAAGAAACCCATTATTCTCTGTATGTCTTTTTTGTTGTTTGGCTTCTCTATCTTCAAAATCATGTCTCTAGCATTGTCTTTCATGCATATTCGCCCCTTCTTGATCACTCATCCTAGGAATATGATTTTCTCCTTTAATATATCACATTTGTTTCCATTGATTCTTAGGCCTGCTTTTTCCAGGATCAATAGTGTTCTTTCCAGTTTCTCTAAGTGTTCTTCTATTGTGTTGCTTGTTACAATAATATCATCAATGTATGCATTCACTCCTTCTTCCATTTTGTGTCTCTTGTTTAGAATTTCTGTTATGTACCTGCCCTGCAGAGGCCAAAGTTCCCTCTCAACCTATCAGAAAAAAGTGGCATGGCCTTGCCACCACCTCTTGACCAATCAGAAAAAAGTCGCATGGGAAAGACTTGGTTTTATACTAATAATAGATGTAACCACATTAGTACCCTTAGAGTTAAATTTAAAATAGGTGTCAAAGTTAGAATAAGTAAACTTAAAAGTAAAGTTTTTGATATAGGTTATACAGCAAACTGCTCTGAGGAAATATTTATTATAGATAAAATAAAATTAGCAGACCCTATAACATACAAATTGAATGATTTAGCTGATGAAGAAATATAAGGATCATTTTATGAATAAGAATTGCAAAAACTGATCAAGAAATATTTAGAATTGAGAAAGTGTTAAGAAAAAATAATGGATTCTCATTTGTTAAATGGTCATGATATCTTGATAAATTTAATAGTTGGATAAAACAAAATTAAAATTCTTTCATAATTGTTTTGATAATGTTTTGTTTCTTTATTTGAATATTCTTANGTTCTTCTATTGTGTTGCTTGTTACAATAATATCATCAATGTATGCATTCACTCCTTCTTCCATTTTGTGTCTCTTGTTCTTTAGAATTTCTGTTATGTACCTGCCCTGCAGAGGCCAAAGTTCCCTTTCAACCTATCAGAAAAAAGTGGCATGGCCTTGCCACCACCTCTTGACCAATCAGAAAAAAGTCGCATGGGAAAGACTTGGTTTTATACTAATAATAGATGTAACCACATTAGTACCCTTAGAGTTAAATTTAAAATAGGTGTCAAAGTTAGAATAAGTAAACTTAAAAGTAAAGTTTTTGATATAGGTTATACAGCAAACTGCTCTGAGGAAATATTTATTATAGATAAAATAAAATTAGCAGACCCTATAACATACAAATTGAATGATTTAGCTGATGAAGAAATATAAGGATCATTTTATGAATAAGAATTGCAAAAACTGATCAAGAAATATTTAGAATTGAGAAAGTGTTAAGAAAAAATAATGGATTCTCATTTGTTAAATGGTCATGATATCTTGATAAATTTAATAGTTGGATAAAACAAAATTAAAATTCTTTCATAATTGTTTTGATAATGTTTTGTTTCTTTATTTGAATATTCTTAAAAGCTGTTATTGAATCCTGTTTCTTATAACTTTTGGTTAAATGATAGTGCTTTCCTTTATATGAAGTATCAATATTATACATTTTGTTTCCTGAATAGTGTTTTATTTGAATTTTATCATTCATTTTTTTACAAATGTTTTGATTTCTTGTTTTTTCCTTTTTCTTATTTCTTCTTCCTTTTCCATTTCACATTTATACACTTTTGGTTTTTGTTTTGAAGCTTTTATTATTGTGTTGTACATTTAAAAGATTCTCTTGATAATTATTTGCAAAATCCTTGATATATCCTTTTTTCAATCTCTTCCAGCATTTTCTTATCTTTTGATGGAGCATCAATAATAAAAGAAATTTTTGGTTTACATTTACTCTTCATTGAATATTTATTTTCTTGACTATCTTTTGATCTCAAATGCCAATAAGCCTTGTTTCCAGACTTTTACAAGTTGATCCAATGTAAATTTTATTTGAATTTTCAAATTCTACTTTATATATCTTTCCTTCTTAATAGTTGCTATTAAACTTAGCATTACATAATTCAAAATTAGCTATTAGATGATTTTTAAATTCTTTATGTATGTGTGAATGGCTTAGGTGAATACATTCAAATTTTGTTGTTCTAGATAAAGCAGTATATACTTTGTTTTTATCCATTATATATATTATAAGGTTCATTGATGTCACAACCCTGAAATCTATATACTGTTAGACAAAATGAGGGAATAAAATTCTTTCTGAAATCATCAATAGTAAATATTAAGTCAATATTTAATTTAATGTATTCATTGTGTATATCTTCTATTTTAAATTCCATATTAATAAATATCTGTTGGTCTTTCATATTATTGGTAGCCATTACAGGCATACCTTCATGTAGCATCTGCTACCAAGCTTTAACAGAGAGTAAATTATTCTTCTAAATCATTGTTCCTCATTATATGCAGGTAGGGATGTACTGATGTTAACTTTTTACTCCAACATGAGATACATTATCATTAATGTTTGTTTAACTTAAAGTAACTCAATACTGTTTAGGTATACCACTATAGCAGTTCTTCTCTGTGATTTGGCTATGGAATCGAGCTGACTCCAATTTTCCAAATTGAATTCTGCTCTATTTATACTATAATTCAAAAAGTACCTGTTGTTTGAAATTTGAATTTAGTTCATCTGCTAAAATGGCTAAAAATAATGGAAGTAATTTTGCCCCCTTCATTTAGTCAAATTATTCGTCAACAAGTACTAATTTGCTATTTTGTTTCTTAGTTGCATTTACAAAAATAATGATGATAATTNATCTCTGAATCAATCCACATGTGCCTCCATCATTGATTGAGTAGCTCCAAGTCTCAGCTCATTGAAGTACTTATGTGTTCCCTATCCTAACTCAATGCAGTTCTCAATGCTGTTTGTAACTGACTTAAACTCAATTTGCAATGTGTAATTATGATACTTTGCAACCTGGAAATGTAAATTGTTTCTTAATCAATAAATCATAATTTGATCTTCTCTTCTTAGCAGCATTATTCTTTGGATTATGCTACATGCCCTCCTCAGCTTGTGTTATTTTTAGTACAGCTCTCTTTCTGTGTACCAGTTCATCAGCTTTCTTGATTATTATTTCCACTTGGGGATCACTCCAGCTCATAGTTGCGAATTCAGGTTGTTTTGTCGATAAAGTAAATAATCACTTGCAGCTTCCTACCTTACATTTAAATAACAGTACATGCTTGGTCTATTTATCACTCTATTTATAGGTCACCTAATTTGACAGTGTAATACAGATATAACCTAGGGTAGGCCATCCAGCCTTATCTCTGATATCAATTATTTAATACATGCAAATGANTAGTTGCGAATTCAGGTTGTTTTGTCACCTTGAGTACTGCCTCTCTTTCTGTTGTTATGGTACTATGATAGTGTAAGAATTTTGCCTCTTTAATGTTTTCCGAGATTGGTGTAATTTCTCTAAGTTCATTCATTTTGGCTGAGAAAATCTCGTAAAATTTTGTATATAGATGTATGCCCTTTATCACTATCATTAGCATCATTTGCATGTCTGCTCTACTTGTGTGTGCCATTTCTTCACATATTGTTGGTTGTCCATCTTCTTGCTTTAGGCGAAATATTGCATTGATAGTGGCGTCACTGCCTCTCTTCCAAACATGGCCTTGAATGGCATTATCCCTGTTGTTGAATGTACAGATGTATTATAAAAGTATTTGAACATTTCAATTACTTCTCGCCATTTGTGGCCGCCTATTCTTGATGTTGTGACTCATATCAGCTTAATCAGCATCCTGTTCAATCTCTCTACCACAATGTTTGCTTGTGGATAGTACACTGTCATCCTTTCACTCATTACCTCTAGTAGGCATGTCATTTCTTGAAATAGATTGCTTTTGAATTGTGGCCCCTTATCTGTAATTATTGTTTCTATTGTTCCAAACTTTAGGATCCACTCTTTCATTACTATCTCTGCACTTGTTTCAGCCATTGTGTTCTTCATTGGGATTAATCTTGCGCACTTGGTGAAGTTGTCCACCATTACTAGTAGATACTGATATCCCTCCTCATCTTTTGACAGCATTTCCAAATCTATGTGTGTGATCTCATTGGGTTGTGTCACTATGATTTTTTCCAGCAGTGCTCTCTGCATTGGGAAGTGTTGTTTGTTGGGAAGGAGACATTTCATGCATTTGTTAATTATCTCTTCTGTTACCTTCCTTACTGCCATTGTGATGAACCTTGCATTGAACATGCTCTCAGTTTGTGTGATACCTAAATGGCCTTTTTCATGGACTTTCCTTACTAATTCTCATTTGTAATATTCTGGTATTGCAATTCTGTTATTCTGTCCTTCCACATATAAGAGTCTGTTCTTGTTTCTCTTCCATCTATAACTCTTGTAATAACTTGCCATTAATTTCAATAGCTTTAAGTTTGGTTCCTGTAGTTTCCTTATGATTTTGCTTAGTATCACTTTGTCTTTTTGCTTTTCTATGATTTCTGACTCTGATATTTCTTCCTTTATTGCAATTGGTAGCACTGCTTTTCCTTTTTTTGACATTCATCTCCAGCAACTCCTTGTACTCCATATGTGGTAAGAATTGAAATTGCTTTTTTTCTCTGTCTTCTTTGGTTGCATCTCTCTGGTACTCTGGGAGCACAGTCCAGAAGTCAGCATTAGTATGCAGTGTCCCTCTTTAGTGTTTGATAGTGAAGGTGAATTCATTTAGGTATTCAATCAATCTTGATACTATCTTTGATTTATCACCTGAGAATTTCTTGAGCCATGCTAAGCTGCTGTTGCCTGTGCAGACTCTGAATTGCTGTCCAATTAGGAAGTGTCTGAATTTCTTGATGCTATCAATCAGCACAAGCATCTCTAACTTTGTCAATCTGTAGTTCTCCTCACTTGGCTTCAATTTACAGCTAAAAAACTGTATAGGTACCTCCTTGCCATTCTTCAATTGTCTGAGTGTTGCTCCAATTGCTACTTTGCTAGGGTTGCAGTCTAGTATGAATATTTCATTGTAGTTGGGCATATTCAATGATGGCAATTTTGCTAGCTCTTCCTTTATCTTATCCAGTTCCTCCTGCTCCTGCCACTTCCATATGAAAGGTACTGACTTCCTCATTAGCCACATCATCTTAGTGGTCTTCCCTGTGATGTTGGGTATAAATGTGCCATAGTATTTGAAGAACCCCATTATTCTCTGAATGTCTTTCTTGTTGTTTGGTTTCTCTATCCTCCTGATCATGTCTCTTGTGTTGTCCTTCATGCATATCCGCCCTTTTCTTGATTACTTGTCCTAGAAATATGATCTTCTCTTTCAATATGTCGCATTTGTTGCCATTGATTCTTAAGCCTGTTTTTTGCAGGATTGATAATGTTCATTCCAATTTCTCTAAGTGTTCCTTAATCATATCACTTGCTATGATGACATCATTGATGTATGTGTTCACTCCATCCTCCATTTTGTGTTTCTTATTTTTCAACACTTTTGTTATGTATCTCTGAAACATTGTTGGCACATTACATAAACCAAAAGCCATGTATATCCATTTGTACAAACCATATGGAGTTATAAACACTGTCTTTTTGATGTCTTCTTCTTTCATTTTAATCTGCCAATACGCCTTGCATAGATCTATTGATGTGAAGTATTTATGCTTACTTGCTTCATTTAGCATGTCCTCTATTCTTTTTTCATTACTTTGTTCAGCTTCCAGAAATCTATGCATAATCTGTGTTTGTCACCTTGCTTCACAAATACTGTTGGTGCTGTGTATGGACTTTCACTGGGTCAGATTATTTTGTTGTCAATTAATTCATTGAGTATTCTATTATATTCATCCTTCATCTGATCTTGTACTTGTCTTGCTGGCACTTTATCCACTTGCTCATTGTTGTGATGATTTTGTGTGTTTTGCCTATCACTTGGCCCACGCTTATTGCTCTGTAATTGAATATTTGTTTGTGTCTATCCAACACCTCTCTGAGTTGTTGTAATTGTGTTTTGCTCAAATGTTGGTGTTCTTCCTCCAACAGCTTGGGTATTTTATAGTGGTCCTCTTCACTTGCTTTTGTCCCTCTGCCCTCAAGTCAGCTGTGGGGAGTACTTGCTACATTGATGGTTTTCATCCACTTGCCCTTGAGTTGGCAGTGTGGAGTACCTCTTGTTAAGGTTCATTTACGAAGCTTTATTTAGCTCCTCCTACAGGGTTTGAATATTGCTATCTGAGAACTCAGCTAATAAAAGTCCGAAATGTCTGATTTTTTGGCAGTAAGATTCGTTTCCATAATAATGGAGATGTTCAAAATTTCAAATGTCTAGGTTCAATATTGGCAAAATTAGAAGGGGTAAAAATCGCCATTTTTAGGCTCAAAATTTTCACCTCTAAGATTTCTGGAAAATGTTGGTTTTTTGCATCTTGCACGTGCAGTTTTAATCGTAATGGGTTGAAATTTTGTGTGAACATTACAAATAGGAGTGTGCATATTTTTCTAAAAATAATAAAATTTAGGCCTTATATTGGCTGAGCCTTGGGGCTTTGAAATTTGGCCAAAATTTTTTGTTTACAAAAACTTCAGGGGGGGTCCGCAGCAAAAGTGGCAATAGGTGTAAAGTAACCAATGCAGTTTTCAGAAATAATGAGCGGCTTCCCAGACCCCAGACTGAAATTCAACATTCTAACTTTAAGCCTGAGCCTAAAACGAGGCCTCAAAAACAGTCTACTTTTT
>CABFPE010000248.1:281690-318232 GCA_900660155.1 Hofstenia miamia
CATATATATGTCCAATTTACTTATATGCATCAGAGGTTTGGGTACCAGCTATTTCCAGAAGTCAGCGAAAGCTGCTTAGAAAACCTTTGCAGATACTTGGAAAAACAACAAAAATGGATAAAAATTGGTACATTAATCAAATAAACACAAATTTCAGGAAGAGGTTTGATGCAATCACTCATAAAATTTTAGATGACAACAGCCATCCGTTACATAATGAATTTCAATTTTCAAGGATGCAAGCTCGAAGGAAATTAATTATGCCCAAGTACAATGCAGTAATTTTCAAAAAATCTTTCATATATAGTGCTAGCAATTATATATTAACTGGAATTTGCCGGCGGTTCCTATAAAAATACTGTCTATTCCTTTTTACATTACAATGTGTTGTAATGTACAGGAATTAAAACGACATACATACATAGCATTGGGGAATGAAAAAGCAATTTCCATTTTGCAAAATATTTTTTTTTCCAAGGGAAAATCTGTCACAAAATTTTTTTGCTGAAATTGGGATAATAGGAATAATTTCAGAGTGTGCATGTGTATGTGTTAGAGAATTTGTTGTATATGGTAGCAATCTTAATGAATAATGTATACTGGCATTGTATCTCATTATTAGTAGGGGTTTGCTTTGAATCCAACCAAGTCTATGGCATATCATAATATTTGGTAAATATTTTAGCCATGTATAGTTTACATAAGTCTATAGTAAAGATCTTAACAACTAGCATGTTCGCAAAAATTTCCTAAGTATTAAGAAATTAGTTGGTTTGTAGAAAAATTGATTGATATTTTAAAACATGGAGGCTTATTTGTTTTAAAAAGAAATACAAGTATCATTAAAATGCATAATTTTATTATTATTTACTTTTGAAACTGATAAAAAAAGTGTGTGAACAGTGTATTAGGGAATAAAACACAATACAAAACACAATTTAAAATTTCAAAAAGAACTTTAAAGAGTTGGTATACTTTCTTCTTTCATTCTTTATCACTTCAATATATCAGTTCCAGTATATTATTTTGATTGACTTAGATGTTAAAACTCTTCAATAAATGAATGATAATTTTAACTCTGATCACTCTTTTGCCTATCAATAATGGTGAGAAAATCTCTGAATGCCAAACAGGTTCAAAAATCTATGAGGTTATCTAAAGGCACAAGCATGTAGATATTTACCAAAGGCAGCAGAAAAAAAACAGCAAACGACCTGCATCTGAAGTGAAATGTTTGTAAAAGACTGATGATAAGTTATAATGCCCCATAGTAGTTGGTGAAGTTAATTCAGTTTCAGAAGAAGCCCATGTACAATACATATTGCTTTATGCACACTCTGAAATTATTCCTATTATCCCAATTTCAGCAAAAAAATTTTGTGACAGATTTTCCCTTGGAAAAAAAATTATTTTGAAAAATCAAAATTGCTTTTTTCTTCCCAAATGCTATGCACATTGAGCTGGAGCACAGTTTAAAATGTTAATTGGACTTAAAGTTCTTTGATGCCCAAATATACCTTTGAAAAATTTCAATTGCAAGCCAAATACTGTTTAAAAATTTAGTGTGTAATATTATTTAAGAAGGTGTAAATACACATTCCTTGTCAGATTTATTTTTTTCCTTGCATATATTTTACATAAATTTTCAATTTTTAGCTAGAACCACAAAAAATGAGAGACAGTTTTACAAAGTAATATAAAATGATGGAAATATATCTGGTAGATTGCACTTAAACCAAAAATGCAAACCAAAGCATTGGCAAATGTAATATCATTTTACAACTACCTGTTTTAATCTTAGAAATATATGCATAATTTCAACAAAAATGTTGAAATTCCATTGTTTTTACTAGAACAAAGTGTTTTTAGCGCAATAGTGAGTCTTTGTAGAGAGCTTAATTGTGTGGGTTGGTTTCTTCTTCACTTGGGTAAGTTGTTTTTATGTTTTGAAATTCGAAATTTACTTTTTTGGTGAAACTTTTTCAACTGACAAAATTATTTAATGCCTTCTTCATGGCATTGAAATCTTCTAGAATATATGTGTATAGATATATTTTATAGTCATGACTAGTTATTCAAACACCTTCTCCATGTGGAAGAGTGGAAATCAAAAATCATTTATGCTTTCAATTAATGCTGACATCTCTTAGAGGGTACAATGCCTTTAAGCTGCATTTGTTATAACACATGATCATCTTTATAATTCCATCATATGTACAGCACACACATAAAACGTACATGTAGTGTGAATATTAGCCTAGCATGATTAATTGAATTACAATGAAAATTGGAGATATATTCAAACAATCATGCAAAAGAGAGATATGAATTAAATTCTATATTACAAAGGTTAGTGGTAAAGTGTACAATTTCATTTCATATTAATAATTAAATTTATAACACATACCAGGGCTTTTTATTGTGTCAATCATTCATTATCAAAAAATGAAATATATGCTATTATTAAACACACAAAGCTTTGAATGTTTATTTCAGTTACAATGGTAGATAGGATATATTTGAACCATCATGAAAAGAGATACAAATTTAATAATTACTACAAAATGTGTGTGTTTGTACATTTGATCATTACAACTAGTAACACACTAATAATTTGCTAACACTACAAAAACCTATTAGAATGTCATCCATTAATTAAAAAAAAAGGAAAAGTCATGGTAAATTTTAGGCATGGAAATATATGTTTTGATGTACAAAATATCAATTTTACAACACATGATAATTTTTAATGGAAAGAGTAAAAATTCTCAAATAAAAAAATATTCAATTTTTAAGAGGATTGGTCAGTGGTTGTTGAAGTTATTCAAAAATGTAAATCTTGTTAAGGTTCGTTTACAAAGCTTTATTTAGCTCCTCCTACAGGGTTTGAATATTGCTATCTGAGAACTCAGCTAATAAAAGTCCGAAATGTCTGATTTTTTGGCAGTAAGATTTGTTTCCATAATAATGGAGATGTTCAAAATTTCAAATGTCTAGGTTCAATATTGGCCAAATTAGAAGGGGTAAAAATCGCCATTTTTAGNACGAAGCTTTATTTAGCTCCTCCTACAGGGTTTGAATATTGCTATCTGAGAACTCTGCTAATAAAAGTCCGAAATGTCTGATTTTTTGGCAGTAAGATTTGTTTCCATAATAATGGAGATGTTCAAAATTTCAAATGTCTAGGTTCAATATTGGCCAAATTAGAAGGGGTAAAAATCGCCATTTTTAGCCTCAAAATTTTCACCTCTAAGATTTCTGGAAAATGTTGGTTTTTTGCGTCTTGCACGTGCAGTTTTAATCGTAATGGGTTGAAATTTTGTGTGAACATTACAAATAGGAGTGTGCATATTTTTACAAAAATAATAAAATTTAGGCCTTATATTAACTGAGCCTTGTGGCTTTAAAAATTGGCCAAAATTTTTTTTTACAAAAACTTCAGGGGGGGTCCGCAGACAAAGTGGCAATAGGTGAAAGTAACCAATGCAGTTTTCAGAAATAATGAGCGGCTTCCCAGACCGCAGAATGAAATTTAACATTCTAACTTTAAGCCTGAGCCTAAAATGAGGCCTCAAAAAGAGTATACTTTTTGACTATTTTGGCAGGTTGCACAAAAGCTAAAAACAATAATTGGAATTTTTTTATAGGTATACACTTGGCCATGTATTTAGTTATAATTGGCAAGATTTCGTTTAGATACCATAAAAATTACGGAAGCTAGAGGCAAAAAACTGCAAAATTGTGACAAAATGTGAAAAAATCTGTAGTTTTTTGGTATTAAAGTCAACATAACTGCTTGATTATTAAAGATGGCAACCCGAAATTTTGCATAGAGAAAACCAATATACNGTTTAGATACCATAAAAATTACGGAAGCTAGAGGCAAAAAACGGCAAAATGGTGACAAAATGTGAAAAAATCTGTAGTTTTTTGGTATTAAAGTCAACATAGCTGCTTGATTCTTAAAGATGGCAATGCGAAATTTTGCATAGAAAGATATCATATTGTCTACTATTAATCAGCCAATGTATATTAATTTTGGCCTTATATTGGCTGAGCCTTGGGGCTTTAAAATTAGGCCAAAATTTTTTGTTTACAAAAACTTCAGGGGGGTCCGCAGCAAAAGTGGCAGTAGGTGTAAAGTAACCAATGCAGTTTTCAGAAATAATGAGCGGCTTCCCAGACCCCAGACTGAAATTTAACATTCTAACTTTAAGCCTGAGCCTAAAATGAGGCCTCAAAAACAGTCTACTTTTTGACTATTTTGGCAGGTTACGCAATAGCTAAAAACAATAATTGGAATTTTTTTATAGGTATACACTTGGCCACGTATTTAATTATAATTGGCAAGATTTGGTTTAGATACCATAAAAATTACGGAAGCTAGAGGCAAAAAACTGCAAAATTGTGACAAAATGTGAGGAAATCTGTAGTTTTTTGGTATTAAAGTCAACATACCTGCTTGATTATTAAAGATGGCAACCAGAAATTTTGCATAGTGAGATATAATATAGTCTACTATAAGTGTGCCAATGTATAATAACTTTTGCCTAATATTNAAAAATTACGGAAGCTAGAGGGAAAAAACTGCAAAATTGTGACAAAATGTGAAAAAATCTTTAGTTTTTTGGTATTTAAGTCAACATAGCTGCATGATTATTAACAATGGCCACTCTAAATTTCGCATAGAGAAAAGCAATATACTCTACTATATAGATTTTCAAAATATTGTTTACAATGATATTATTTAAAACAAATGTTTTAAAAATTTACAAATATTAACTATGCCATTAGGCAAGAATGGCCTCTGTCAAAAGTTTAATATAACATATTTGAGAATTGTGATTTAACCAGAAAACGAACCTTCCAGTTTTGTAGCTCATCTTTAGATGAGTTACAAAGAATTTCCAAGATGAACCACTTAAACCATACTTTTCACATCTTTATTTATTTCTAACATTTAAATTTAATTAAAAATTTTTGTATAAAATATTTATATAAATATTTCATAAATTTTAAACTCATTGGGAAAAAAAGCTCAAAAGGCGAGCGAAGCGAGCGTTTTGAGTGTGTCTTTTAAATTACATAGACCACTTGATCACAATGTCGCACGATACACCAATGCCACCCCTCCAACTTGTTTTCATTTGTAAGTCCTCAAGTTGACCATACAAACTACTCTGCTTATCAATGTCTTCCATTGCTCTCTAGATGGCTTTGATGCTGGATTAAATGTACTTTCTGAATATTTGTACATTCATTTTCTTTACATTGATGTTGTGATTTGTTGCATTTAATATTGGTACTTTTCATCTACCATTTTTTATAGTACACACACTTGACAGCACTGAGACTCTTTTTGAATTTATCCCTTTATTGTCATAGATCACTATGTCCACTGTGATCTATTCTTCTGTTTTAATTCTGTGCATCCTCCATTGATATGGCTGCAGCTTTATGTCTTCTTCCAGTTCAAATACTATTATTGATACCTTTCCTTCTTGCTCTTCAATTTTGATTTCTTCTTCCCTTACCTTAATTGTTCTATCAGAGTAGTTTATCACACATCCATTCTTCATTAGGAAGTCATCGCCCAGTATCACCTCATATGGCAATAAATTGTTATGAGTATCTATTACTACTAGAGTTTGTTGTTTGTACAAAGGTTGTATTTGCTATTCTGATTTGTACTGCCTTGAGCTTGCCTTTTGTGTCTATGTACTCTCCAGATGCATTGATTAGTCTCTTGCTTGAGCATTCTAAGTCTTCTCACTTGAATCCCAAATTTGTTGCACACTTGTCTGTTATGATGGATGTTGCTGCTCCTGTGTCAATTGTTGCCTTTGTTAATATTCTGTTTATCATTATAGTTATCATGTTGATATTATCCAAATTTGTCATAATCATTATAGGTGATTGGTTTTTTGGAGTCAGAGCTCAAAGTAGTTTTCCAATTCTTCCTCTGTTTGGGGATCCTCCAACAACTCTGATTCAGACTTGATTATGTCCTCATCTTCATAGTATGTTTCCTCTTCTCTGATCATGTTGATTTGTTTTCTGCATTCATCTTTTCTGTGCACCTTCTGTCCACAATTATAGCACTTTATGTCTCTTTCTCTCACCTTCTTTGACTTTCCATCTTTGTTTTTTATGTTAATGAACTTCTCTGCCTTCTTTTCCTTATAAGCTTTGGTGTTCCCTGTTTGTGTTTTGTAGCTATTCTGCCATTCTGTTGGCTTTTCTTTGTTTCATACCACTTTCTTATAGATGTGGGCATTGTTCTGTATTGTTGCCTGTATGTGTATGGCTTTCCTAATCATTTTTCTCTAACTTGTCATCCACATCACACTTAATCTCAAATTGTGTTCTGATGTTCTCTGGCAGGTCATATTTTGAGTATTTGTTTCCCCTTGAACTGAGTGTCACCAATCATTCCACTTACTGGATGTAGTTTCAGATGTCATCAGTCTTTCTCATCTTTGTTGAGTTTATTATAATTTGGTACTGATTTTTAAAGCTTTTGTTTATGTAGTAATCTACAAAGTCTCTGATTAATAGTTTGTAGTCTCATTTTGTGTCTGTATCTAAGAGTAGATAGTGTTGGGATGCTGCTCCTGTTAGATATAATGGCAACCTCACAGCTGCTGCTCTTTGGTTTACTTTTCTTTCAGCCATTGTGATTTTGAACATTTGTAACCATTCTAGAAATGTTGGATAGCAGCTATCTACTTTTCCATTAAATTTTGGCAAGGTTGCCTTACATGGTATTGTGTTGCTGTGGCTGTGTTCTGACAGCATCAAGTTTTTGTAGATGGGTCTCCTCTGTATATTCATCTGTTCACTTATTGTAAGTTCATCACTGCTTTCATGATTTCATCAATGATTTTTTTCTTCTCTTCTTCCTTGTCTTCTTCTATTTCCCTGAACTGTTTTTTAAAATTCGTGGGTGATGCTTGTAGCCTTCTCTCTTTCCTCTGCTAAATTATCATTTCATGCATTCTTGTTGCCCTCAGGTTTTCCGCTTTGTTTTCCTGTATCACTTTCAGTTTATGTCTTAGATCTTCTAGTTCTTGTTTTTGGTTTTCATGACTCTCATCTCTGTCCAATTCTGCTGATCTGAGTTTGTCTCTAAGTTGTCTAGGATTAACTGCCTGTTTGTGTCCTCCAACTGTTGGCATATGTTTTCCCATTTCTCATTCTGTTCCTGGAAACATTTGTTCAATTGTGCTAATTGATTTGTTAACACCTTGATATCTTTTTGGAAATTTTTGCTTTGGTTCTCTAGGCAATTGTCCATTTTGATTTTTAGTTTGCTTACTGCATTCTCATTTTCCTGTTCTAATTTTGCCATTCTTTCTACCAGCAACTGTATCTCAGATCTCAGTATTGTTTCTGTTTCATTTGTCTGTCTTAAAATATTCAGGACTTCACTGGATCCTGTTTCTGGGGACATGTGTAGGGTTTCCAATTCTGTGGGGGATGTGTCTGTCTCTGAGCATGCTCTCCTTGGGGTGGGGGTTGTTTTGCTTGTTCCTTTCTTGACACTGCCTTTCTTTCCTCATGTATTTGTCATCTTGATTTACAATTTGGTGTGATTCTCCATCTTTGTGCCTGCTTTAAGTTAGGTGTAGTGGTAGTAGTTATCTTGTAGCTGACTGTGTGCTGTATCTGATTTTCTGCATGTGTTCTGTTACTTTGGTTGCTTTACTTACTTGTTGATTCCATGTCCTGAGTNNNNGGGGACATGTGTAGGGTTTCCAATTCTGTAGGGGGATGTGTCTGTCTCTGAGCATGCTCTCCTTGGGGTGGGGTTGTTTTGCTTGTTCCTTTCTTGGTACTGCCTTTCTTTCCTTGTGTATATGTCATTTTGATTTACAATTAGTAGTGGCTGGCAATTTGGTGTGATTCTCCTTCTTTACCCTTGCTTTAAGTTAGGTGTAGTGGTAGTAGTTATCTCTTAGCTGACTGTGTGCTGTATCTGATTTTCTGCATGTGTTCTGTTACTTTGGTTGCTTTACTTACTTGTTGATTCCATGTCCTGAGTCAGGATATTGGTTTGATTCTTCTCCTGCTTGTTCTTAACTGTCACTGTCACCATGTAGCATCTGCTACCAAGCTTTAACAGGGAGTAAATTATTCCTTTCAATCATTGTTCCTCATTTTATGCAGGTAGGGATGTTATCTTTTTACTCCAACATGAGATACATTATTGTTAACCTTTGTTTAACTTAAAGTAGCTTGATACTGTTTAGGTAGTTCTTCTCTGTGATTTGGCTATGGCCTCCAGCTGATTCCACATGTGCCTCCATTGTTGATCAAGTAGCTCCAAGTCTCAGCTCATTAACATACTTATGTGTTCCCTATCCTAATGCAGTGCAGCTCTCAATGCTGTTTGTAACTGACTTAAACTCAATTTGTAATGTGTAATTATGATGCTTCACAACCTGGCAATGTCACTAGCTGCTTAATAAATATTACTTCAGCCATTACCAAAACTATTGGCTTTAATTAATATAATTAGATAAAGTAAATAATCACTTGCAGCTTCCTACCTTACATTTAAATAACAGTACATGCTCAGTCTATTTATCAGTCTATTTATAGGTCACCTAATTTGACAGTGTAATACAGATATAACCTACAGTAGGCTATCCAGCCTTATCTCTTATATCAATTATTTAATACATGCAAAAGAATGAATCAATAGTCAGCTAAACAGAGGAAAACTCCTATTTGTACACCTAACCTAAATGCAGGTTCATGGCTTGGATCAAGGACCCTCAAATTGCTCCTAATGTGTGCCCAAGCCCCTACTACTGCATTTACTGTTTAGCTTGACATTGATTAATAATAAGCAAACCAAGTTAAATCTAAGAATAAGATTTCTGAAGAATTTACTTCAACAGTTTCCAAATTGAATTCCACTCTATTTATACTATAATTCAAAAAGTATCTGTTATTCAAAATTTGAATTTAGTTCATCTGCCAAAATGGCTAAAAATAATGGAAGCAATTTTGCCCCCTTCATTTAGTCAAATTATTCGTCAACAAGTACTAATTTGCTATTTTGTTTCTTAGTTGCATTTACAAAAATAATGATGATAATTAAACTTAAATTTTTTTTAATCAATAAATCATAATTCAATCTTAATAATGACTAATCATCTGATCTTCTCTTCTTAGCAGCATTATTCTTTGGATTATGCTACATTCACATATTGCATATATTTCAACACCACTACTATATTTGAATTTTACTTCTAAAGGAAGTTCCCCTTTTGTTTGTATAAATTCCTTACAGCATTCTTTTGTAACTAGTTTTCTTGTTTTGTTTAGAATACATATATTTTGAAACAAAGGTTTTATCTTATTAAATTGTCCTTCAATTTTGTTTGTTTGTAGTAATGATTTTAACCTTTGTTGTAGGTTTTTGAATCATACCTACCAGTTTCTTCTTTGAAATTCAATCCTACATAAACTGTACCATTTCCATCTTCAAAAATATAAGATTCTATGTCTAAGTTTTTCCTATAATGCTTTTCAAAATATGTTACATCATCTTTATACATAAGTGGTATGCCAATGTATAAGGAATCAAATGTTATATCTTTCTTGTATTCATATATTTTTTAGGACTTTTAATATGTATTCAATCTGTATTTATTGCATATAATTTTGAATCTATTGTACAAGCTTTATCTATCAATTTTAGGCATTGTAAAATTGAATTAGATATAACAAAATGATTTATGGATGTGTTGTTCTGAAATATTCATTCACATGTTTGCTCCTTAATTGTATATATATTGTCTGATTTGTGAATAATTATATTCTTTCTTGAAATCATTGCCTCAGTCTAACAATTTATTGTAGTTTTATATTCAGCACATTTGAAGCCATAATTAGTCTTATTGTACATTCTACTCAATTCTCCAATAAAACTATTAACTAAAGTTTTAGCTTCTTTTTCTTGAAAAGTCTCAAAAATATATTTTATAAAATACTGAAAAGTTTCTGGCTTCAGGCCCTTCTTTTCTAATAATTTATATTTAATATTAGAAATTGGCATCTTCCATTTATTTAATAAATATTCTACTAAGGTATATGAATAGAAACCAGCTTCTATTATTATGGAACTACCTATATCCAAAACATGACAAAGATCTATTTCATCAATATAGAATTTTCCTTTATATAAATCAAAATTTAATTTATCATTTTCTAGGAATTTAGTAATTTTATCATGTATATTATAAATTGGAATTGGAGCCTCATTTTTTGTAAAGTGCAGAAGAATATCATTACATATATCTATACAAAGTACTGAATTATAAAAAGACTATGAATTCATGTGAGCACCATTGTAGTGCCTTAGGGTAAAAAACATCTAATATCTGTTTAGTTACATCATAATATTGTGATTCTGGAATGTAACCATTTTGTAGTTCAAATAATTTATTAGCAAGACTTGTATAACTTTGATGTGACAAAATGAAATTATAGGTTTTGTAAATTTTAAATAATTTATTACATATCAGTCTTTGCTCATCATATGATTCATTTAAAACTATCATGTTTGCATTGTGGTCTAAAAATCCATCTAGAATACCTCTGCTATTCCAATGAATATAGTCTACATAGTAACAGAAATTTTCTGTAGAGAACTGCAGAGCCTCCACAATACTAACACATTCAGGTAATACAATAACAAAATTAAAGTGCTTAAGATATTAATTTATAATTTTTTCATGCCTATCTGACCATTTTAAGACTTTCATATATTTTAAAAGGTTATCAGTACCCTCTTGATTAGCTTTTGTTGCAGTCAATTTTAAATCCTTGTCTAAAATTGGAAATAAATGATTATCTTTCACAATATACACTAATGTTATATATGAGGCATTATTTGTATATGAAATAAAGTTTCTATACATTGGATCAAAAGTATGAATGCTAACATATTTATGACAAGCTTTAACCCAGTTTACTAATTCATTTGAAGATATCATTGGACTATTTCATACAAATTTATACAGTTCAGTACTTAAAATAAATTTAGTGTATCTCTTAAAACCCCATTTGTTTATAACTTGGTGCCAAATATAATCTAAAACACATTCATTATTTTCATTATTTTTAGGGTCTGAATTATCAAAGATTGCCATTAATAAAAGTCTTCCCATTTTATTATCACAAATATTTTTTCTTATGAAAGTAATAATTTTAAAACCAAGTTTGTTAATTGTTGCATATTAATATAGCTTTTCATCTGTATTTTTTAAACTTGTATGCATTGCAAATTTGTACATGTCTTCATTATTTAAATTTTGAGGTATTTTTTGGTCTAAAAATAAAATTCTGCTGTTGTTTTGCTTTATTATCAATTAATTCAAGATCAAATATAATAGAAGTTTATTTTCCTTTTGTAATTGCTTTAAACATGCTTTTCAAATAAATTTATAAAACTTATTTTTCTCTATATTTTGGCCTTGGCTATGCTTTTTGTTTCATCTATTTTATATTGCAGTATAGATACAGATTTTTTTTGATATTCAATTATATTTCTGGGTATTCCTTATATCCTGGAAATGTTCTTTCTATATTTTTTATCGAGATCTTTTTGTAAATGGAAATATATCTTTGAAAATTTTCTATCAATATTTTTAGTGAGTGTCTTCTAAAATATTTTGCCATCTTTCTATATATATAAAAGAGAAAAAATATTTTTATTATTTTGTATCCAAAGAAAATTATAAAATATGTAGTAGATAACTTTGAAATACAAAAATTTAATTATCCTCATTTAAAACCTGTGATTCTCAAGGCTTATTTAGCTTAGTTAATTTTGACAATAACATTTCTATAAGTGATATTCTAGGTAAATTCGACCAGGAAATTGATTTGATTGGTCCAGGAGATGGATGTTTAACAAACCTATTTGAATATTTATTTGGAAGTATCCAATGTTGTCATACTCATTCAATTTTCCATAACAGTTACAGGCGTTTTTTCAATGAATATAGATTGAGTAGTGGTTATAGCTACACTATTAAAAATTCTTGTAATTTCTTAAAAAAAGAGTCCCTTATTAGGACATTTAAATGGGTTTATATTTTGCTTAAAAAATAGAATTTGAAATAGTAATTCATAACAAAAATGCTAAATATCTTACTAAATATTGCTTTAATCATTTAAAAACCAATTGCATTCACTTTTAAATGAAAAGTTACATCTAGGTTTATATTTTAAAATTTTAAAAATTTTGACAAAATTACTAAATTTAGCCACAAGATGGCATTGTTACTTTTGCAAAATTTAAACATTATGACATTGAATTATCTGAATAATTTATGCAAACTATATTTAAATGAGAAGGCATGAGAAATTCGGTAAAAATTTCATATACACTAATGTTATATATGAGGCATTATTTGTATATGAAATAAAGTTTCTATACATTGGATCAAAAGTATGAATGCTAACATATTTATGACAAGCTTTAACCCAGTTTACTAATTCATTTGAAGATATCATTGGACTATTTCATACAAATTTATACAGTTCAGTACTTAAAATAAATTTAGTGTATCTCTTAAAACCCCATTTGTTTATAACTTGGTGCCAAATATAATCTAAAACACATTCATTATTTTCATTATTTTTAGGGTCTGAATTATCAAAGATTGCCATTAATAAAAGTCTTCCCATTTTATTATCACAAATATTTTTTCTTATGAAAGTAATAATTTTAAAACCAAGTTTGTTAATTGTTGCATATTAATATAGCTTTTCATCTGTATTTTTTAAACTTGTATGCATTGCAAATTTGTACATGTCTTCATTATTTAAATTTTGAGGTATTTTTTGGTCTAAAAATAAAATTCTGCTGTTGTTTTGCTTTATTATCAATTAATTCAAGATCAAATATAATAGAAGTTTATTTTCCTTTTGTAATTGCTTTAAACATGCTTTTCAAATAAATTTATAAAACTTATTTTTCTCTATATTTTGGCCTTGGCTATGCTTTTTGTTTCATCTATTTTATATTGCAGTATAGATACAGATTTTTTTTGATATTCAATTATATTTCTGGGTATTCCTTATATCCTGGAAATGTTCTTTCTATATTTTTTATCGAGATCTTTTTGTAAATGGAAATATATCTTTGAAAATTTTCTATCAATATTTTTAGTGAGTGTCTTCTAAAATATTTTGCCATCTTTCTATATATATAAAAGAGAAAAAATATTTTTATTATTTTGTATCCAAAGAAAATTATAAAATATGTAGTAGATAACTTTGAAATACAAAAATTTAATTATCCTCATTTAAAACCTGTGATTCTCAAGGCTTATTTAGCTTAGTTAATTTTGACAATAACATTTCTATAAGTGATATTCTAGGTAAATTCGACCAGGAAATTGATTTGATTGGTCCAGGAGATGGATGTTTAACAAACCTATTTGAATATTTATTTGGAAGTATCCAATGTTGTCATACTCATTCAATTTTCCATAACAGTTACAGGCGTTTTTTCAATGAATATAGATTGAGTAGTGGTTATAGCTACACTATTAAAAATTCTTGTAATTTCTTAAAAAAAGAGTCCCTTATTAGGACATTTAAATGGGTTTATATTTTGCTTAAAAAATAGAATTTGAAATAGTAATTCATAACAAAAATGCTAAATATCTTACTAAATATTGCTTTAATCATTTAAAAACCAATTGCATTCACTTTTAAATGAAAAGTTACATCTAGGTTTATATTTTAAAATTTTAAAAATTTTGACAAAATTACTAAATTTAGCCACAAGATGGCATTGTTACTTTTGCAAAATTTAAACATTATGACATTGAATTATCTGAATAATTTATGCAAACTATATTTAAATGAGAAGGCATGAGAAATTCGGTAAAAATTCATGTGTGTAAATTTAATTGGCATTATATTTTACAATGAAGCAACTTCATTCACTTTATTTCCTAAAAAACAATAGGAAATAAATTCTGTCAAAAAGATTAAACACTAAGTTTGCACTGAAAGCCACTGCTCCCACTATTTCCTTTGCATTTAAATTACTTTTTTAAAAACAATTAATCTAATTACTTTTACTACAACAGCTATAAAAAAAAGTAATAATTGGATTAAAAAAGTACCTAAAAAGCAAAATCCTACACAGAAATGCTTAAAATTAAACTCTTTGAATTTATACTTAACAAAGTGTCCTTTTAATTATGGTGTAATACTTCCATGACAGCTGTTGTAGTTTCCTTTGTTAATTCTATTATAACTTATGCATACAAATATATGCAGGTGAATCAGAAACATCTTTATCTAAGATTAACAACATATACAAGAAGCATTTAAATACTAATTTATTACTAAACTATTAAGTATATTTAATATCATTAAACAAACACAAAGCTTTACATCAACACATCAAAGACTCTCAAAAGCATTAATTAAAGCAATTAGTTAGCAAAAGTACTGAATATGTCACATCAAAATTAAGAAAAAAACAATCCATGCTATTCTCATCAAAGTCAATTTTCCCTGCTCAATATTTCTCCTGTTATTAGTTACTATTTTTTTAGTTTTTTTACTTTGTAGTGTATATTCTGGTTTGAAGATGTTTTCTAGTCTCTACTATGTATAAGTGTATAAGGGTGTAGAGACATTGGAATGGGATCTTTGGTTTGAAAAGATATTGCTGGTTTTGAAAGACAGGCTTGATTTGAGTTGAAGTGAATTTCTTGTTGAGATTATTTACTGAGGCTTTGAGATTTTTCAAAAGACTTGTGATATAGGGAACTTTCCAATAAATTGACTTTTTTTCAGAAAGTGGGATTTGAGGATTAAGGGCAGCATTAGATAAGTGGCAGAGAACATTATCAGGATAACCATTTTGGCGGAGGTTTTGAAAGATTGTATCTAAGGCTTCAGTTACTTTTTAATAAGAAGATAGGGAAAATAGGTTATGAGGAATAGATAACATATATTTTTCAAAACAGTAGGAATTGAAGGGGATATATAAACCAGTGTTTGAGGGTATGATGTAGAGAGGAGTTTCAAAAGAAGAAGAAGCTCAGTGAAGAGAAACATCAAGGAAATTGAGATGACCATTGGATTCTGTTTCTTGAGTAATTTTAATTGAAGGAAGGAATGAGTTGAGGAAGTGAAGAAATTCCTCAGCTTGATTTTGATTATCCACTAGACAAAAGATATCATTAATGTATCATGAGTAAAATGAAGGAAGATTGTTTGTAGAGAATTTGATTCAATGATGTCCATAGCAAAGTTGGTGAATGTTGGACCTAGGGGTGATCCCATTGCATGCCATCATGATGGAGATAAAGTTCATTGTTGAAAGAGAAAATGATATTTGATGAAGCAAGGTGAAGTAATTTTTGAAGAGTAGAATTATTAAAGGGAAAAGATCTTAAGGTATAAAACTAATAATGTGATCAATGGGTTTGGAGGTAGGAATTGAAGTGAAAAGACTTTTGACATCGTAGTTGACCATCATTTTATTAGGAGCATTGATATCTTTGATTTTTTCAAGGAAATCAAATGTGTCTTCTAGGATGAATGACCTAGGCTTGAAGGATTTAAGACATTCATCAAGCCATTTAGATAATGTTTGAGTGGATGATAAGGAGGAGATTTAGAGAATTTTGCAAAGTCCATAGAGATGAGGAGGCTGTGATCCAGTAGAATGGAAGTTTTGATATAGTTCTGGGGAGATTTTGCCACATTTTTTAAGACAGTTAATTACATTATTATTTGAAAATATTTCATGTTTTGTTTCATTTTATTTGGTTTGTATTTCTTTTCTTGACAATTTCAGAATTTTTATCAGTATATTTTTAATCTTCAAACAATTTCTGAATATAGAAATTTCTTCTTCTTCTTCCTTGATCATATTAATTGAATGTGTTAAGTCTAAATTTTGAAGAGTTGGAAGACAAATCAATTTATCATCAGCATATTTAATAATAGAGCTATTTGTAATATTTATAGATTCTCTATTTAAAGTAAATGTGAAATAGGATCCTTATTCATCATTTTAACATTAGTGATTGGAATGCTCCTTCATTGTCTGACAAAATAATGAAATCTTTTCATCAATATTGTTTTGTAAAATTTCTTCAAATGCTTTAAAATTTGTACTTAAACAGTTTTGTTTTTCAATGTTTTTCCATTAAAAATTTGAAATGGAATTGTCACGTTTTCTATACCTGTTATATGTGAAGGTTCAGCTATTGATCCAAGATGATCTGTAGAAATCCCAGCTTGAAATGTATTACAATTTTTAGATAAATTTGGATGGGAGTTTATAAAATTATCTAGGTTCCTTAACCCTATTTTACCTGGGTATTTTGTAGCAGTTATACCTGAAGGGGGCCAATTTGCCCACCCCTAAGAACACAAAAACAGTGCATCTGATCAATACCAAATTTGATGTGGAGATACTTTCACATGTGAGGTATATCCAAAACCATTTTGCAATATGATAATTAATATGCAAATTATGTGCATATTAATTAGGTTATGTATCAAATTTTCTAAATTTTTTATTATTGACACAAAATGTTAGAAATATTACTAAAAAGAATGGCCTAGAATGCAAATAGAACATTAAGTTATAATTTTGCAATGAAATTTTTTACATTGGTTTCAATTTATAGCCTTTACATCCAAAGTTTTTATTTTTGAAACTCTCAAAAATGTCAGTTTTTCATGAACTTTTTTTTGAAAATCACTATAACTTTGTAACCCTTGACACTATCTGCATAATTTTTCATCAAAGTTGCAGAACAAGTTAAAAACGTGATGAAAGGATAATTTATTTTAAAAAACAGTCTCTGAGTTATATCTAAAATATAGAAGGGGGTCAAATTCGCCCCCAGGTAAGATAGGGTTAATTTCCTTGTTTTAAGTTTTGTCATACAGTTAGAACTTGACAGCTAGTCAACATTGAGATCATTAAATCACCACCAGTAAAAAAAATTATGTCTAGTTACTTAAAATGAAATTTGCTATGCAATCAGAGATACAATCTTGCATTTCATTTCTCTTAGCAACCATTAAATTTGGTGGATTGTACAACCCTCAAATATACATTGACTTCTTATTAAACAGTATTTTGATAGACAATTATTCTATATTAATTGCTTCAACCAATACTGCAAGATTACTATCAATTGCTTGTAACATAAATACATACACCACCACATATGTGCCTTTTATTCAATAGAAGTTGGCAATTAAAAACTGATAATTTATTTGAATAGGATAATTCAATTCACAAAACACATAGATAAAATTCGCTTAAGGTAGATTTTTAAATCCTTCTTAAGCAATATACATTTTTCAATATTTTTAATTTCTTTAGTTTCAAATTCTAAGTTCAAATAGCGACATTAATGAAGGATGATTCATTTAAAACATTTTTCTTATTCTTAACACATGTAAAAAGTTTTGATCTTGAATTCTAATTACGAGTAAATCCCACAATTTCAATCATATTATAAGGTGGTAGGTTTTTGATTAGCTCTAAGAATGTCATAAGGGTAGTCAATATGACTAGTTGTTTTGGAAAAAAATTGACCTAGAAATGCAATGCTTAGTTTTTGATGAGTTTTTCACTGAGATATTTATTTAATGTCCATTTTAATTTAATATCAAGTTTATTATAAAGCATATCACTTAGGTCAGTAAATAAAGTGTGTAATTAAGGTGACTCATAATAAAAGGATGAAAAAATTGAATTATCACACAAGGCGGTAACTGTCTAACTACTAGTGTCATACTTTTTATACCTATAGCTAATTTTCTAACTATTAAATTGATATGAGAGTTGAATTTTAACTTTGAGTTAATAGTTACTCTGAGATACTTGAAAGTGTCTACAATAGGAACATTAATATTATTTATGTTCAAAGTCACTGCAGAAACATTGTAATTACTTTTATTTGGCTATAAGATAAAAAATTCTGTCTTAGCAATTCTATAGATTTCACTGCTAGGAGCATTGATGTATTATTGCTGAAAATGCATGTGTCATCAGCATTTGATTAAATTCCAATTAGTTATAGAATGCATGTCATTTTGATAACTAGTAAAAAGAAAAGGACCTAAAGTCATTCCTTGAGGTGCCCTGTTGGAAACTGGCAACCATTCTGAAAAAATATTGTTTAATTTAACTCTCTGAAGTCTTTGATTGAGGTACCTAGTTATCAATTGCTTGCTACTACAACAAAATCCTAAGTGAGATAATTTTTCAATTAGTATGCTATGATTTATAGAATCAAAAGCCTTTTACAGATCTAAGCAGGCTATAGCTACGAATTTATTAGAATCAAGTTATGCTCTGTATTTTTCAGTAGCATTTAATAATGCATTAGTTGTTGAGAAACTTTTGCAAAATCCAAAATTCGTGTTTGGTAATAATTTATACTTACTTAAATGTTATTTGATTATGTAATAATCTTTCCAATATTTTACTTATTGGAGAAGCAATTGAGACAGCGAAAAATTAGTGGCAATTGATGTATTGTTTTTCTAAAAAATAGGAGTAATGTGAGCAATTTTCAGATTATCTGGAAAGTATTTGCACTTTATGCATCCATTAGAGTAAAATTTAAGAAATTTGCAATGATGTTTTCAGTAATTTTAAGATTCCATAAGGGAATGCTAGACATTTCTGACATCATTTCTCCATATGAAATGCCTTTGCTTCTTAAAAAGGTCCTCCAACTATTTTTTGCAACTAATTGATTAAAATATAGGTTGAACTTGATAGTCATAGAGAAATCAATGATCTTCAGTGTTTAAATTTCGAATTTGACAAATCTGTCAAAAGTTGAGGAATAAATGGTTTAAGAATTCTATCTAACAGCATCAGCAGACACTCAAAAGCATTTAATTGATGAACACCTATTTCATATGCCTTTCTTAGTATGTATTCATTAACTATTTTTGCATATTTTTTCTGTTGATGTTTATATTATATATCTTTTAGAGACATAGATGCATTGCATAGTTGATCTTTTGGAGGTGAACACATTTCCTAACCATAGGTGTTTATGTATTAAATGATGATCAGACCCTTGTACCAGCCTACAAGTCAGAAAAGCACTATGAAAAAACTTGCAAATTTGATGTTAATTGAAGGAGATGATAATAGTCATTATGAAGCCACATCAAATTTGAGTGCCTGCTTAAAATTTTCTAAAAATACCACCAAGGGT
The DNA here is from genome assembly GCA_900660155.1 of Hofstenia miamia. NCBI lineage: Eukaryota > Metazoa > Xenacoelomorpha > Acoela > Hofsteniidae > Hofstenia > Hofstenia miamia. Next base: position 300,947 of record CABFPE010000248.1, read on the forward strand.
ATGCAATGCCCTAAATCAGGGGTCAGCAACATTTTGCTAATCACAGGCCAAATGTTGAGTGTACAACTCTTTGGTCTGCCAGAATTTTCATTAATACTATAATTCAGACTCAATTCAGTATATTACACTACAAAATATATGTATTCACACTTGAACAACACAACATTAATGTGACACTTGATGCTGCTTGCTTTGTGAAAGTTTTTCAACATCTGGTGACAAGTCAGATAAAGCAAGAATCAGAACCTTTTGTAAATGGGTGTTGGAAATGCGTGATCATAGCTTGCTCTTCATGAATTTCATTGTTGAAAACATTTGTTCACATGTGTATGGTCTACCAAACATTGATGCAATTTCTTTTGCATTGCTGATCAAGCTGTGATAAAGACCACTTTCAAGAAGGTACTTTTTGTAAAAGTCAAGCAGCAATATGTCCTTGTGAAGAAATTGCCTTCAATTCATCATTGCTTTGCATTTCAATAAGGTCAATTTGAAATTTTTCAGGAATGGTATTGAAGTACACATCAAATGGAGTACTGAATAGCCTGAATTTATTTTGTAGAGAACAAAGGTCAGAAAAGTGTGAGGAAAATTCAGTAATTAAATTTCATATCACAGTGACAAATGCAGTATTGCTAGAAGGTTTGCTCTCCTCCAGCTTAGGAAATTGAACATAATTTTCTTTGTGAATATATGCCTCCACATCTCATGTATCAGTTGTTTTTTTCCCTGAAGTTGCAAATTCAATTTATTCAGATATGATGTTAAATCAACTATGAAAGCAAAATTACAACCCATTCTGGATTACCAATTCTGTGGAGTTAATGTTTTCATTTCTCAGCTCATGCACTCATGCAAGCATAGCTCCTCAACTTAGCCACATATAAACATCACAGAAATACATGACATCACCATATTGATTCTCTGCTTCTAGTAACAGCTGGTGAAACTGTCAGTGATTCAGTTTGCAATGCAAACTCTTCAAGTTTGTTGTCTTGGCACACAATGCCTCCGGATGAATTAAGCAGTGTACCTTTGAGATTTTGTCTTTGCATCTGAAATCTTCCAAGTTTTTTTGAAGCAGAGCAATGGTACCTTTACTTTTACCAAGCATTGCAGGAGCTCTGTTGGTTGTTACTGAGAAAAATTTTTTACAGATTGAGGCTCATACTGTTAATGCATTGCAAAAGTGCCTTCTGAATATCTGCTCCTGTGGTAGTGCCCTTCATAGGAAATAACTCAATGAAATCTTCAATAATATCAAAATTTGAGCTGACTCCACAAATGAATACTGAAATCTGAGCTGTGTCTGTTGTGCCAGTGTTCTCATCAATAGCAATTGAAAAGTATTGCAAATTTTTTAGACAATCTTGTTGGCAAATTTTTACATTCTCAGACATTTCTTCAATTCGTCAGGTGACAGTTCTTCCAGAAAGGCTAACATTGGTGAATAATGTTTTTTTTCTCTGGACAAATGAGTTCAACACCAGTGATCTAACAGTCTTTCATGAAATCACCATCAGTGAAAGGTTTCATGTTTTTTGCAATTAATTTGGCCACCTCATAGCTTGCCTGGGTGTTTTTTTCTGAATCAATGTTTTGCTTTTGAAATATACTACAATGATTTTTGGGCACCTTTAATTTTACCCAGGTGGTTTTTCAAATTTATACTGCTGGGTGAAAATCTTGTAAACAACACAAGATGATAAATATTGTTGTAATAGAAACAGATTATAAGTAAAAATATTATACGTATTGTTTTAAATATTACTTTGTAGTAGTTTGTTGAATTTGACATTAGAATAAATTTTTTTACAAAATTTAATGAATTTTTTTCACCTGGCAGTATGGTTTTCTTTAACTTTACAAGGAGTGTGTTGAGTTATTTGCATTGTGTATTGGTTTTAGATATTTCTCAAGAAATTACTAAATTTATTTATTCAGTTATCCCCTATATGACTTAGGTTTATTATGAAATTTTCAGATTCATTTCCTAGCAATGTAATTTTACTTTTCACTAAGAATTTTTTCTTAATTATAATTTTAGTATTTTTTTAAGAACTTTACTTTAATTTTCCGCCCAGCAGTATGATTTCAACATTTTTTTGAAGAAACTTACATTAATTTTCCCCCTGGTGGTATTATATTTTTACAAAGAAATTACTTAAACTCAAACCCCCATGGTATGCTTTAACCTTTTTATTTTAGGTCTACTGGCTAAGTGAAGTTCTACCAAGATTATTAATGTTGATGCTGATTATTAACCACACATTCTTTTTTGTTGGATGTATTATATATATATATATATCCATCCTTGTGTGTATCTTTGAATCACCTTATATGGTTTTTCATTGATGTATACTTTGGGCTTAACTATATTTCTACATTAAAAGGTAAGCTTTATTTCACTAAATACAATAATTATTATTCAAGTTAAAATAAGAATATACATATTCAAACACAATTGAATATAATCTGTTTTGTGCTAATTGAATTCTGGGCCTGTCAAAATGAATAACTAATTCTTGCAAAATGTCACTGCAATATTGCCCTTGGATGCATATTAACATAAAACAGTTTATAGGCCCCACAATATTGTGCAATATAAATGTTGCCAAGTTGATTTGGTGAGATTTGAGCTCACAATGTCTGTAAAAGTGTACAGCTGTGTTTATCTTACACCATGAATCAGAAATATATAGGCGCAGGTTTAAAATTGAAAGCTGCTGCTAGATCTTCCACACTACCCAGGAGGTGTCTACATTACACATAGGCTTAACAGAACAAGCAGCAGAAGCCTTCACCAATTTTAAAACAGAAAACGTAAAACAATACACCAGGTGAAAAATTAATGTAAGTTTCTTCAAAAAAAAATTTTGAAATCATACTGCTGGGCAGAAAATTAATGTAAGTTTCTCCAAAAAAAAATTTGAAATCATACCATCAGGTGGAAAATTAAAGTAAAGTTCTTCAAAAAAAAAATACTAAAATTATAATTAAGACAAAATTCTTAGTGAAAAAGTAAAATTACATCACTAGGAAATGAATCTGAAAATTTCATAATAAACCCAAGCCATATAGGGGATAACTGAATAAATAAATTTAGTAAATTTCTTGAGAAATATCTAAAACCAATACAAAATGTGAATAACTCAACATACTCCTTGTAAAGTTAAATAAAACCATACCACCAGGTGAATAAATTCATTAAGTTTTGTAAAAAAATGTATTCTAATGTTAAATTCAACAAACTGCTACAAAGTAATACTTAAAACAATACATATAATATTTTTACTTATAATCTGTTTCTATTACAACAATATTTTATCATCTTATGTTGTTTACAAGATTTTTGCCTGGCAGTATAAACTTGAAAAATACCTGTCTAAAATTAAAGGTGCTGATGATTTTCTAAGCAGAGTTTTTAGATGGTTAATTTAGTCTTTTCTTGTTTGGCCTCTGTGCTCTGAAAACTTTGAATGCTTTGTCTCATAATGACACTTGATATTAAATTCCTTGTTTACAGCAACAGACTGATTGCAAATTGAGCATGTGGGTTTACCAAAGTGTAATATGGAAAAGTACTTCTCTGTCCATTCTTCATTAAAACTTTGGCACTCATCATCAACCTTTCAACATTTTGCTAACATCCTAACCTAAATTATAAAAAGTTTAAGTTAAAGCTCTAGACTACAAACAATCTCATACAAGACAGACAGACTAGATTCTAGTCTACAAACAATCTTGTACTAGTCTACTGCTTTCACACCAGTTTTATGGTGTAACAATACCACAAGTTTTTTTAAACAGTGCTAACACTGCAGTTTGAAACTCAATAAAAAATGGCAGGCTGTATTTTTGTAAAAACTAATTGATATGTCTCAGGCCAGACAAATTTGCATGGCAGGCCAGATCTGGCCCACAGGCCATAGGTTGCTGAACCTTGCCCTAAATTTTTGTCTTGCTTCCATGTGAAGGAAAATTTTAAGAAACAACAGAAAAAATGTAGTGGATCTCCAGAACCAGAAATTACATTTCCCAGTTAATCAGAGAAAATTAAGTTTAAACATTATAGAGGTACAGAATCTCAGAAAAAGTACTTGGACCCACATCCAATCTTTCAAGCAGTTATACAAGCAAGAAGTAATGCAAAAACACTCAGGCATATGCATTGCAACAATGACAGAGAATGAGCTGCTTTCTTTCAAAGGTTATTCTGGAGAAGAATGCATGGTAGATGCATGGAAATGTTTTAGAAAGATTGCCCATGAATCATTTGAGGCTAAGTAAAGGAATTATGTGCTACAAAAAGATAAACATGTAAGAATGCTGGCAAATGCAACTATCTGCACTTTTATGAAAAGCCATTTGAAAAAACATCAAAAAATATATTGATTACTGTCCCATATTGACTGCAATATTTTGCATAGATCACCCAATTTCACCCCCTATTTGCACATAATGTCTCCCATTATGATTTCAATATTTTGTTGAAATCTTTGAAATTGAGGGAAGGTGAAAAACTAAATTGTATTCCCTGCACTACTGAAAATATACTGTCACTTAGTTTGTCAATTCCTTCTCAACTTATGTAGATAAAAATAATATCACAAAAAAATTTATGAAGAGCTGCAGTCCAAGTTACATTCTGCTATGATTATTTTGATGCTTTTGAAAAGTTTAATGACACACAACTTCCAGATTTGGTGCAATGGAAAAATAGATTGAATGGGAAGATTTCAATAACACAGGGGGAGTTGGACTTTGAGCATGAACATACATGGGTAAGAGGATGCTGTCAGATGCTCAAAGCCTATCATGGCAACCATTTGAAGGCAGATACACTTCTTCTTGCTGATGTAATTAGAGAATTTTGACTGGAAAGTATGGAAACCTACAAGCTTGACTCTGTGCAATTCATTACAGCATCCAGTTACAGCTGGAATGGAATAATGCTAAAATATACACAGACATCATTTGATCCCATTGCCAATTGTGGCATCAACCTTTATTATAAATTTTACAACATCAGGAAAATTAACTCTCTACACAATGCCTTACTGATATCAGCTCAAATGATCAACCCCAAGTTCTAAAAATTTACTAAAACTCTTACTACAAAACCAGAATCAATCTGTTACACAACTTGTTCAACTGAATTCTTTGATATCATATCTTTGAATGATCCACATGCTTTGTTGTTACAACATGCTCAGCAACTCACACAGCCTGATATCATTGAATTGGTCAACTAAAATAGCCCAGCTTAGGGGGGGGCATGTGGCATCAACCAATGCCTTACAAACAATTTTGTCATTAATATTTCAAATTTAGTAAATATCAATTGTAAAATATATTAATATGAATTTGTAATTGCCTTGTTTGACTTAATAAGTGTTAGACAATCTGTGCATTTTAAATGTTTGAACCATCTGCCCTGCAGCATTTCTGATTTAATTGATTACTGTGCAAAAGGTTAATGAGGGACCTGTTAGTGTTTACTCATAGTTTCACATTATGCATTTAGTGTTCCTTTGTTGATAAAATACCTGTTTTTATGTTTAAATACTCCAATTTTGTTATCAAAAGTTTAATAGATATTACTCTACCCTTGCTACTAGTTGTGTATGTAATTCATTAAAATGCTTTTCTAAATTATCTGATTGTTTCTGAGGGTGCCTTGTTCAGGTACAGCTTTACAAGTTCATCACTATGGCACTTTAGCAGGTTTAAGTGTAGGGCTTTTCACAACCACTTGTCTTTTGTTATGTTTATTATATAATGCAGCACCTAAATTGCATGAGCTGAGGTCTGCACTGAATTTAGGTAAACAAGCATGTAGGGTACACTTTGCACCCAAGAACTTATAGGGGTTCTCTCTCTTTATTTTAAATAGCACTCCTTTTTTACATGAATCTTTCCATTTAGGTTCTCTGTATCTGGTCAGCTGAGTGTGGCCATGCACCCTTCCCTTATCTGATCTCCTGTGTTACTTTTAACTTTAATTAGGAATAGGCTTGTTCTAGCACTGGAGTCAGGCGGTTAATTACTGAGACATCAGCAAATCCTGGTGTTCATCAACATAGATTTTCATGCTGATGCCACAAAATCTTGATCAACTAGAATTTATGGAATCTGGTATTAGAGTGTGGGGTGTTTTTAGATTGTTATTTTTAAGCCAACAACCCCATGGTTGAGGACTATGATATATATATATTCTCTATTTTTGAACATGAATAGTTTATATGCTGGAACCATATTGCAGTTTTTACCCTCTGGAGGTCTGTGTTGGACAGATGTGAATCTAGAATATATACTCACAACACCATCTGAGGCAGATATAGGCTATCTGGTAATGTTTGACCTGCATTATCCCTCTCACCTACATGAGGAACACTTTGATTATCCTCTAGCTCCACAAAAACATGTGTTGGTGATGAACTACTGTCACATATCTGAGACATATAAATTAAATACACAAAAGTGCTAAAATTAATGTAAGCATTTTTTGATGAAAAGGAATATGTAGTGCATATAGGATCCTCAAAGTTTATATTGCACAGGTTCTTAAATTGACAAAATTCCATAAAGCATTGCAGTGCCAGCAATCTCAATTTCTAAAGCCCTACATTGACTTAAAACAATGAAAAAAAAATTGCCAAGAATGACTTTGAAAAAAATTTGTTATAAATTAATGTCAAATGTGGTATTTGGTAAAACAATGGCATCACTTAGAAAACACTGTATAATTAAGTTTGTTGGTGATCAGGAGACTGCTGAAATTCAAGTCATTTAAAATAATTTCAGAAAATCTAGTGCAGGTGATGTTGGGACATAAGCAAATCAAGTGGACTAAACTCAATTACATTGGTCAATGTGTTGGATCTTTCCAAGCTACAAATGTTTTGATTCCACTATGATGCTATTAAGGAGGCATTTAAGAATCAAATTTACTTATAATATAGTGATACAGACTCTCTCCTCTACAAAATTAGGAGCAAAAATTTGTATGTTTGAATTGCCAGCAATAGCCAGACATTTTGATTTTCAAATTATCCCAAAGATTTACAATTGCTTAGTGAGGCCAACAAAACGACATATTTAAAAGTGAAAGATGAGCTGGCAGGTGGAATACTTACACAGGTAGTTGCTTTAAAATCAACAATGTATTCCATCCAATATGTGTGTGCAAATAGTGGGGGTTTGAGCCTAAAATCAAGTGCTAAGGGGTCATGGGAGTGGTCAAGAAGACCATGAATTTCAACATCTTTAAGCAGATTTTGGATGCAGAAGAAATTCTACAGCATGAGATGGAGATGCTCTACAGTCAAAATCATGAAATCTCAGTGGAGAGAATCAATAAGATTGTGCTAGCTCCATATGATGATAAAAGATATCTGCTGAAGTTTGCCATATGACCATAAAGGTATGGATTGCATTTACGTGTATTTTACTAATTTACCATTTAGATATTCCACAATCAACATCAAAATATGCTATTGAAAATGCCTCTAAAATGTAGAAAGTCCTCATTTATGTATAAAAAAATTATTGTACATGTTTTAATAAGCGTTGCTTAGCCCTAATATCAATTGATGTACCATCTACAAGTGCAAAAAACCTTGTTTAACTATATGAAATTCAATTTGTGCACATTTTAATAATTGTTGTTTAGACATGTAAAATGATTTGTATCAACACCTCATTCTGCCTCTGTAATTGCATTGAATTTGTGTATATTGTAATGGAAAAAGTCATTTATAACTTAATATTTTCTCTACTTAGATGATGCTGATGATGTTGTTTCACCACTTTCCCACAAGAATGTTTTTCTATTCATGTCTTTGCAATGTCAAAAAATGGTATAAACAATTTTGCTATTTATATATTTTATCTTTGTTTAGATTCATTTTTTGAAGAAAAAAAACGATGTTTCCACCAAAACTTCTCATGCAAAAGTATTGTAATTAATCTATATATTGCAATTAATATTTTTTTTAGATTTTTTGATAAAAAGTCTGCTATATGCCTCTAATCAATGATTGAAAAAAAGCCTCCAAGTTGTTCAAGTCCTCACAATAATGGTAGTGAAATTATTTTATACATTTTAATAACAATTTGTTTAGTTTTGCTCTACATTATTGAAGATTAACCTTGTCTCTGTACTCAAAGAAAATATATTGCATTTGTTTGATATTGTCTACATATCAAGTAAAGCCTCATTAATTTATTACTTTGTCTCACACAACAATCAACTTGAATTTGATTTGTGCAATTATGAAACTATCATGACAACTATATTTGATTACAGTATGAATTGTTTTATTCCCTTCAACTTAATCTCAAATAAATTATCACATTACACAGATTTGAAATAACAAAGCTATTCCAGTAGTAAAGAAAGCATGAGACAATGTTACACAAATTGACCTTTGACCCTGGCAGGCATAGATATGATATAATTGTGTACTTTGGCCATCTGTGTACCTCTGATGTCATTGGAATATATTCTCTTTTGTGTAATATTTGTTGGCAAACACATTTGTTTATAGTCTATTGTATAAAATGTAACCAATTTTTTTATTCATATACCTTTTTGCAATTACATAATTAACAAGTTGAAAATCCCATGAGAATAGAATTGTTGCAATCTATTGTTCAAAATGTAACCAATTTTTTTACTTGCATATTTATGTGGACTAACTTAGCTTACATGTTTTATTTTCTTTACATACTTCATACTTGCTTTTCCTTAATGTATGTGACTCACTTATTTATGTGGTTTAATTCTGTTTACATACTTGATTTTTTTATTAACATACATGACATTGTAAAATACCACATCAATTTAATTTACATGTTTACTTTACTTACTTCTTTTATTTAGTAAAATTTAATAACAAATGCTTGAATCAGACAGATAATAATACTAATTAAAAGCATAATGTCTTATTTCAGTAATAAATTTTTGGAAAAAAACCAAAAACTAGTTTATGCAAAAACTCGCAATTTATAATATTTAATAAACTTACAAGTTAAAACCCACATATGTGTTTAAGACAAGACAAAAATGTAATTTATTCTACACTTTGCTTATAATGATCATATATATCTTACTATTAAATTTGTCTATTGCTTTAGTTTATCATCATTGCTGGGTTGGGAATGCTGTAGGAAACATATGCAATGTGTATTTTACCATTGAATTTTTCAATTGTATTAGTTTATCATCATGGTTAATAAACAAGTCATTATTAAAAACAAATGACAATTAAAAGTTTAAACAAATTCAATTAAAAATGTGTATTAACAAACAAACAACGTTTCTATTTATAATAAAGTCTATAATAAATTTAACATTGGACTGCAAATTCACAGCAATTCATTAAAATAAAATAGATTGTTTTTCAAAGAAATATCTGTAAAACTAACTAGAGATACTATTGCAAAAAATGTTAAAAATCAAAACAATATCTGAGATTTAACTATAAAAATAGCTTACCAAAAGATTGAAATCTTTCAGAGTAGTTGTCTTTGTTTCAGCAATGTGAAATTCCATTAGACAGACTGTGTAGAAAAGTTGCATGCTTTCATAGACGGAGTCAATATTACGTGGTTTTATCTATATTCTATTGTTCTATTTCTTATCCGTTATTTTATCCGTAATTATATTATTATACATAACATGTATCTATTATCTAATATTACACTTTAGTTGATGAGATGTATCTCTAGAAATCTGACATTAATGAAATACGTACAAATCATTTCTATATTCTCATTGTATATTAAATAGTATTATTAAATTTACTAAACTAGTGATTACTTTATTTCAATCATCCTTCCCTCATGCTAAATTTGAATGTCAGTTGCATGTTAAATTACTAGCTAGGTAAAACATTGATATTTATCACTTTAGAGAATACTATAGATTTTTACCTATTTACAAAGAAGACGTAGGAGTTTAAATTTTTTATATTAAAGCTAATGTTTATGAAATGTAATAATTTATCAAACATATTAACATAAAACTAATACATGTTGAAAAAGAGTGAAAGCAAAACTATACATTTTCTATTTACTAAAGTGTAATACAATACATTTTGCAATAGCACTGTTCCCAATCCCCATGTCATTGTTGAGGAAAAGTTGTTTAACATAAGCCACAAAAGTCAAAAAAATTGTGAAAAATCGTTTAATTTACTAAACTAGTGATTACTTTATTTCAATCATCCTTCCCTCATGCTAAATTTGAATGTCAGTTGCATGTTAAATTACTAGCTAGGTAAAACATTGATATTTATCACTTTAGAGAATACTATAGATTTTTACCTATTTACAAAGAAGACGTAGGAGTTTAAATTTTTTATATTAAAGCTAATGTTTATGAAATGTAATAATTTATCAAACATATTAACATAAAACTAATACATGTTGAAAAAGAGTGAAAGCAAAACTATAGATTTTATATTTACTAAACCATAATACAATACATTTTGCAATAGCACTGTTCCCAATCCCCATGTCATTGTTGAGGAAAAGTTGTTTAACATAAGCCACAAAAGTCAAAAAAATTGTGAAAAATCGTTGGAAAAAATGTAAGTCTACAAACGTGGAAAAGTTATATACTGGTTATTTATTTAATTCTTAATATAAAAGACATCAATAAAATCTTAAAATGTAAGCAATTTCTTCTAATATAAAATAAATATTTTTAAACATTTTGTATATATGTGTATCAATAAACGTTAACATCTAATTTACAACACTAATAACAAAACATGTTATCAACAAACTTGAAACATTTCATGTAAAAATTCCTACTTGCAAATATTTTATTCTTGAATTCAACGAGAAATACGTATTGAAAAAATATTTATTTCATTTGTACCAGATGGCGATTGATAAATCGTTTTACTTTATTAACATTTTAATTTTGTAACATCTTTCATTTACATAATTGTATAAATTGGGAAAAAACATGTTGTAATAATAATTGAGATTGTTTTCCAACTTGTGATAAAATTCTAGTTTTATATGATTTGAAAGTGTTTTATTTAATTGTTAAAGTGATTTGGATTTCATGTTTGATAGATAACAATTTTTACGATTGGATACATTTTGACATTTGAAAAATTGATAAAAAATTACGCACAGCAGCATAATGGAATTTTACATGGTTGTACTGTGTTTATAATTTGTTAAATTTTGACACTTGAACAATGGCCATAGATAAACTATGTTGACATTATTAAAGCATGCAACTTTATACATAGAGCGGATTAATGCAATTTCAAATTGATGAAAGAACTACCCTGAAAATTCTAAACTTTTTGTTAAGCTATTTTTATAATTAAATAAATATCAGATAGTGTTTTGATTCTTAACACTTTTTTTTGCAATATTATTTCTAGTTAGTTTTACAGATATTTCTTTTAAAAACGTAATCAATTTTATTTTAATGAATTGCTGCGAATTTGCAGTCCGATGTTAAATTAATTATATATTTTAGCATACATATAAATGTCGTTTGTTTGTTAATACACATTTTTAATTGAATTTGTTTAAACTTTTAATTGTCATTTGTTTTTAATAATGACTTGTTTATTAACCATTAATTTAGATACTACCATGTGAAATTCATAATGTGTAAATACACATTGCATATGTTTCCTACAGCATTCCCAACCCAGCAATGATGATAAACTAACGCAATAGACAAATTTAATAGTAAGATATATATGATCATTATAAGCAAAGTGTAGAATAAATTACATTTTTGTCTTGTCTTAAACACGTATGTGGGTTTTACCACGTACGTTTGTTAAATATTATAAATTGCGAGTTTTTGCATAAACTAGTTTTTGGTTTTTTTCCAAAAAATTTTTGAAAGTGTTTTATTTAATTGTTAAAGTGATTTAGATTTCATGTTTGATAGATAACAATTTTTATGATTGGATACATTTTGACATTTGAAAAATTGATAAAAAATTACGCACAGCAGCATAATGGAATTTTACATGGTTGTACTGTGTTTATAAATTGTTAAATTTTGACACTTGAACAATGGCCATAGATAAAGTATGTTGACATTATTAAAGCATGCAACTTTATACATAGAGCGGATTAATGCAATTTCAAATTGATGAAAGAACTACCCTGAAAATTCTAAACTTTTTGTTAAGCTATTTTTATAATTAAATAAATATCAGATAGTGTTTTGATTCTTAACACTTTTTTTTGCAATATTATTTCTAGTTAGTTTTACGAATATTTCTTTTAAAAATGTAATCAATTTTATTTTAATGAATTGCTGTGAATTTGCAGTATGTTTTTCCAATGTCATGTATGTTAATAAAAAAACAAGTATGTAAACTAAACAATTTAAACTAAATTGATGTGTGATGTGGTATTTTCCAATGGCATGTATGTTAATAAAAAAACAAATATGTAAACTAAATTAAGCCACATAAATAAGCGAGTCACATACATTAACAAAATGCAAGTATAAAGTATGTAAAGATAATATAACATGTAGGCTAAGTTAGTCCACGTAAATAAGCAAGTAAAAAAATTGGTTACATTTTGAACAAGAGATTGCAACAATTCTAATCTCATGGGATTTTCGACTTCTTAATTATATAATTCCAAAAACATATATGAATAAAAAAATTGATTACATTTTAAACAATAGACTGCAAACAAATGTGTTTGCCAACAAATGAGAATATATTCCAATGACGTCAGAGATACACAGACGGCCAAAGTACACAATTATATCATATCCATGCCACCAGGGTCAAAGTTCAATTTGTGTAACGTCGTCTCGTGTTTTTTTTAACTACTCATTCCCCATTTGGTATGTAAAAATAATTTCTTTATTTGTCATTTTACCCTGTCTTTAGGTTCCACAATTCATGAATTAAAATGAAAACGAACATTGTGAAAAATTGATTATACACAGTGGTAGATATGTCTTTTGATTAAAATTTTACATTATCAATTTAGATCATTCATTACGCTTAGAGAATAGATTTTTGTATAAAGTTTCACAAACATTTCAATGAAGACAGTAATGTTTATTTTAGATGGACTAATACTGTTTTTGTAAATATGCTGTGATGACAGTTTGCATATAAGTTTCATGATAAATAAAAACGTCTTTTGTTTGTTACACATTTAATTGTTAATCATCATGTGTTTTTGATTGTGAACGTCATCCCGTTTTTAATAATGACTTGTTTATTAACCATTAATTTTGATGCTACCTGCGAAAATCATGATGTGTCAATACATTTTGCAATTTAACATTTGTCATCTGTGAAACATTTATGTTTTTTTAATGTCAAACAATATTTTTTGTTTGAAAATAATTACAACTTTTACTGAAAAAATTAGGAGTTTGTAATTCCAAAACGTGAATTTTTTAATGTTTTTATTTGAGAAGATATTTTCACTTGGAAATATTAATTACGATTTTTGCCAAAAAAATTAGCAATAAAATGTTGTAAAATCTGGAACATTAAATTTCAATGGCTTTTAAATATTGATAATTTAATATGAACAGAAAAATTATTACATTTTGAACAATAGATTGCAACAATTCTAATTTCATGGCATTTTGAAAATTCCTCAACCTCTATGTATGAAAAAATTGGTTACATTTTAAACAATAGATTGCAACAATCCTAATTTCATGGGATATTGAAAATTGTGTATACAAATATTGACTACATTTCAAAAAATAGATTGCAAATTAATTTTGTTTGCCAACAAAACAGAATATATCGCTCTGACGTCAGAGATAGACAGACAGCCAAAGTACACAATTACATCATAGTCACAACGGATAAGAGCAAAGTCAGATTGCGGGGGGGGTGTGGACTCGAATTTATACTATTACTCTAACATGAAGTATTTAGAAATCTTCTAATTTGACATGAAAATAATTCAGTATTGTTAACCATGTGTAGTGTTATTCAGAAAATTAATATTAAAAATCTAAATAATTTTTATGTAATAATTTTAGACAAATTATTGTCCTATCTTCTAAGTAGATTTATGTTAAAGAAATAAATAAACATATAAATACATGTATTCGATAACAATAGATGTATTAGTTACATGGAAAATTTCCTGCTAACTTATTACTTTAAAAACAAGAATTTTTTAATAAAAATTTATTTTTTACATAATTTACAATTGCCTTTTTCTCAATAATACAAAATATCATTTAAACAAAAATGACTGGATATCTTGTTGTAAAAGATTTAATCGGCGTTTTGGTTTACCGTGGAATCACAGTAACTATGGTATTCAAAATTTTTAATCTAATTCAATGTCTTTTGTTGATTGATCACGAGTGGCACCGCTTTTCACTTGGCCAGTTTTCTCAATATATTTATTTAACTGATTGTACATTGTCGCCATAAATTGATGAGGTGATATATTGCTGGTTGCCATTTCATTGATCATTCTTTGGCGGTCGTTTTGGCTTAAATTACAATCAAATGGATTTGCATTATTGGGGAAATCTAAAAATGCAAAATTCAATTACAAAGAAATTTATATTTGCTACTTAGAAATCTAAGCAAAAAAATTTCCCTTCAACTTTAAACATTTACTAATAAATTGTATGTATTCCAACCAGAACTTTTGCAAATAGTCAATCCTTGATTGAATATTTCATGATTTCACAAAATGAATTTTTTTATAAATACGTTTGTTCTGAATTCACTTTCTCTGGCCATTGCCACACAATAACTTATTCTAACAAGCAAAAATTATACGATCCAACTAGATCTTGGATAAAATACGAAAAATCAGAACAAAACGTTGCAAAGCCTCATAACCTATTTAAAAACAAAAGTTGGAATAGAATTTACTCTTCACAAACACCAAATGACATGTTCAACAACTTTAATAGGATTATATATTCTACATAAAATTTTTTTCCCTGAAAAGAAAATTGTTACAAAGGAAACATTTGATAATGATTCTAAAAAAGTTTCTAAGTCATGAACATGGATTGATGTAAAAAGTTAATTGAACTAAAAAATCTAAATGGAAGGAATCCAAAAATTCTCAAGAAGCATGCAATTATAATGCTTATAAAAATGCACGTAAACTGTACAATATTTAAACACGAAAAGCTTGTAATAAATATTCCGTTTTAAATACCAAAATATTTGTTCCCACAATGGTAATTGGGACTTGATTAATAGTTTATGAAATAGCAAACAAGTAAAAATCAAAAAATTGAAAAAATGAATTATAAAGGAAAGGTAGAAATTTATAATGACATGATTAACATTTAATGAAGTTTTGGCAGCTTAGGCAATTATAATGGTATTAATACCTCCTTTGACACTAAAGAAATACAACCTATAGTTGCGTGATTATAAGATTCGTGACTAAGTATAACTGAGCCATTTTCTTACATTATGAATGAATGTATTAAACATTCAACTTTCCTGGGCAATTAAAATTGGCAGATGTTACTCCATTACTTCAAAACGATGACGCAAAAGATTGTTTGAACTATAGACCTATTTGTTTTACATCGCCAATTAGTAAGAGTTTTGAACGACTTCTATTAATCAAATTAATGAACATATATGTAAGCATTATATGTACTCTCAAGATCAATATGGTTTTCGTAAGTATGTTTCTACAAATGATGCTTTGTTAACAGCTACTGACAATTGGAGGAATAGCATGAATAATGATGAGTTCTCAACAGTTGCATGCTTAGATTTATCAAAAGATTTTGACTTTATCTACGATCACATTTTAATTAAAAAATAAAAGTTCTGCTCTTCTCAGACAAAAGTGCTGACTTAATAAGCAGCTATTTCCATAATCGTAAACAAAAAGTCAAACTAAATGGAAATCTCTCTGACTGCATTTTTATCGAAAATGGTATACCACAAGAACAATCTTGGGACCTTTACTATTTAATATATATATATATATATATATATATATATATATATATATATATATATTTAAGTGATTTGTGCAAGCAAACCACATGCAATGTAATAATATATGCTGATGATACTATGTTATTTTGTTCACATAAGTCTATTGAAATTGCTATTAAAGTTCTCGAAGAAAATTGCACTTTTCTTGCACAATATTTTGCTTCCATAAAGCTGAGAATAAGCCAACTAAAACTCAATGTTGTGTAATTAGACCTAAATCTAGCGATAATCGCACATTTTTCTCAGTATAAAAGGAAATTTAATGGCATATACATAGAACAAGTTAATTCTTTTAAATATTTAGGCATAATTTCTTATTCCAACTAAATTTTACAAAACAAATTAAGAAAATGATTTTTTCAATTAAGGCTCTTATTATTAGATCGCAACAACTTCCCACCACAGCAAAAATTCAAATAACTCACACATAAATACTAAGTCACTTTAATTATGCAAACATACTGTATACCGATATAAATCAACAACTTTTGAATAAATTCAATAGGCAAATAAAATGGGCTAAAATAGCAGTAAATCATTTACTGCATAAGTGCAGGAATCATAAAATTAACAAAAACTTTTCTAAATTCACAGTGCATTATTTGTAAAAACATATTAACTAGTTTCTATAACATATTTAGTAATATTGCTCCATACCACGATTCCCATTTTCTCTTCTTTAAAATGTTGCTTAGACATAATTAAAGAACTCTAAAATTAAGCCTCTTAAATATGATAACAAATATATAAATTAATAATATTTAAAAGCGAAATGAAAAAATACTTTTGTGATTATATAGAGGAAGGGCGTGAATGCCAATGGCGAGTTTTCAAATTTTATACTATTGAATATTCAAAAAACTGCATCTAATTTAAATTCGCCATAGCCCAAGCTAGTAAATATTAATTTTTGTATGTGTCTTTGTTGTTTTTATTTTTATTGTATTTGTGACGGTATTTAGGGCTGTAAACAGTATTTTTATTGCGCAAACCAACTCTAAATATAGATTTTTTCTTTCTTACTATGTATATATTACTACAGTGCCTTTCTATAATATCCATTTTACACGAACATTAACAATATTCAATTGCTATTATAGAGCTTTACGATTATGTAACCCAACTTTGAATTTCAGTATACTACAAATGATTGTCAATTTACACCCAAAAATACTAAAAAAACATATTCCTTATTATTTCAATAACTAAATTAGTTTAGTATGTTCTTGCTACAATACTTTTGCAAGTTTGTTCACCCAATATCTAAGAATATATATATATATATATATATATATATATA
>CABFPE010000248.1:374831-390854 GCA_900660155.1 Hofstenia miamia
CTCTACGCCTGCCTTTACGAAAAAGAGAGTGTTGGGAATCTTTTTCGAAAGAACTGTTCTCATCAATTTGCAAATCCAAATCTTCAAGACTGTCATCGAAATCATTGGCATCTAAATATATAGTGAAATTTTTTAAATAGTGGCAAAAAATAATTAAAATCATTTGGATGGTTAACTGCTTGCGATGCCAAAATACAATTGGTATAGTCAAGTTCATTTTTCTAAATTTAAAATTGATATTTAAAGATTCTCTTAGAATAGAAACTGATGTATAACATAAACGTATAGCTAAAAAATCAAAATTCAGAACATACTCCCATTTACAAGTGGAGATGATAAAATCGGCAAAGAACTATTACTACAATTTGTGGAATTTGACGAGGTAGAACATTTACGTTTTCTTTTAGGAGTAGGAAAACCTGTCTGATTTCGTCTTTTGCGCTTGCGACGTAACTAAAGAATACACTAATTATTAAAATTTACGCAAAATGTATACAATTTGTTTTGCAGCATTTGTACATTGAATACTATTAGGGAAGACATCTCTCTTCTCAGTGCCATCTGAAACCTTACTACGCCGGAGGATTTCCCCATTTTCTGCATTGGTTATCTTAGGCGAAGGGCTTGAATCAATTTGTTTACATCTATTGAATTCTGGCTTTCCATGCTTTCTAGAAAACTTATGGTTTTTTATTGGTGTTACTGGTTCCGTCAATGATAATGACGGATTAATCGCACGTGGACGCCCTCTTTTTCTTTTTGGCGGTGTAGTGTGAATTTCTACGCTTTCTTCAGCTTCAACTTTACGCGAAAATGGAGGTCCAGTTGAGTTGACAGGAGAAACACATTTATCAGATAACTCGCCTTTAATTTCAAAATCCCCTTCATTTTTTATTGCCGCAAGTCGAACTTGTGATCGTGTCCTTCTAATAAGAGGAGAGTGTGGTGGAAAAATCTAAGACAGAAATAATAGATAATAAATAGATTGCACATACCGATGTGGGTGATAACGGCTTAACACTATATGGAGACCAACGAAGACATGAATCTTTAATTTTAATGGTTCGTCTAGATTCAGCCTTTAGGCGAAATTCACGTTGCACACTGCCAGATATGTTGAGGTTAATGCTAAACAAAACTTCAATGATATATAGTAATAACTTAACAAATACCGATCTCCAGACTTCTTTACATAAAGCAAATGCTCCAAAGTAAAAGCGATATCATGACCACACATTCCTGTAATGTTTTGTATATCTAAAAAACATGAAAGAATTTACATAAAACAACATTACCTTTAACCGATATACTGTCACCCCTGAGTTTGTCTAGAGCTGCAGTAACTACAGCTTTCCAATAAGAAAAATAGGAGACTTTTCCTAAATCTGATAATGGTTTTTCGGGACTACCAGGTTGACCTTCAACTCTTGATAAGAGGTAAGAAAAATCGATGAGGAAGCGTCCGTATCCATTTTGTTGATATGGTGGAAGAGTCATTATGCAGCTCAAATTATACTTTTGCTGACAAAATTTTTCCTAAAGAACCGTGATAAAATTTATTATTCAAATTAATATTCATTTGCAGAATATATAAGCATAAACAAAATTTGGAAATATATCTCAACCAATAATTGTTAGATTAGTACATTGATATTAGCTGCTTAAAAACGCCAATAAATTTGTTTCTTATTTGTGCTACGAAGTTACAAACAGACGTCACAAAAGTTCCCAAAATAGAAACTAACATACCTTGGAAAAATAGCCGATAAAGTGGAATCCAAATTCGTCTCTACAAGCGAGGATATAAAACAAAAATGGCTCAACGTCATAGTATAATGTTTTGTGATCCAAGAACAACTTTGCAAGAAGACACACATTTTGACAATAAATCTTGTCTACGTTTCCATCAACTTCAAAAACACTGAGATTTTTATCACGATAAATCTCGTTGCCAGGTGGTCCTCTGAGGTTGCATTTTCGCAAGTGTCCCTCTAGCACAGAATGAGATTTCATGTATTGCAAACAAAATTCACAAATGTAGAGCTTAGTTAACCTGAAAAAAATATTTACAGACACATAGCCTTTGTATTAAAAAATATAAAATTTCTAAGACTATGTAACTAATATAATAGAATTGCAAACGATTTTTTCCATATTTATGCATTGCAATCAGGAATCTAATTGGAACCGACCTAATTTTTTGTAACCCAGAATTTTTTTTGTGATTTAAAAAATATATCAATTTTATAAAATTTTGAAACGCTTAATGAAAATGTACCCACTACATTAAATAAAATACAAAATTACCTATACTCCAGGGGATATGTCGACGAGTACCAAGTTTGTATATCATATTTTCCGAATTCAATTGCTAAGGGAGAATGATCTTGTGGATCACATATTGGAGAAGGCAGTTGTTCCTGAGCTTTTTTCTAAAAAACAATAAAAATAAAACTACTTTAAAAGCTCTTTTACTCTAGCTTCAGCGAATATTTCCCAATCTCGCATTGTGACGCCACAAGGAAAAATCTTTGGGACAACATCCACTTTTGCACTCATCTTGAGAAAGTCTAAAATTAATAGTTTACAAGTAAAGTGAAATAATACATCGAATAGGTGTTTATGCAATTAGAAACTTATCAATGTCAAATTTTTACAACATCGCCGAAACACCAAGTCATAACAATCTATACGCTGTTAAAAATATTTAAATTAGTCTTAAACATTGCTATTTCAACTGTTAATTTAACATTCATATTTCATCTCAACATGAAATTGGCACAATTTTCTAACAGAAAAACATTCATAAAAAGAAAATGATAAAACCTCAAAAAATGCATTAAAAAATGACTGAATATAACTATGAGCAATATATATTTAAGAATTTAAAAAATAATATATCAACAAAATATACACTGGTAACAAGCGCAAACACTTACACTGTCAAACCACGAAACCTAGATTGAGATAAACTTTACTGGAGGGTTCCAATATAACAAGATAGTGTAGTAACATTGCTTATGAATGCATGTGGTTTCATTATTTCACCATTAATTTTTTCGGATGTAAATAGAAATTAGGAGAGATGAAAAATTCATACTTAGCGCTCAGCAGTACACCGAAAAAAAACCGAAATCGCGATTTTCACAAAAACAGAAACCGAACCGAGAACAGGGTTTTGAGGTCATGTTTTGCTACATAACATTTTTTAGTAAGTAGAGTTCAGGATCGGTGGAACATGAGGACAGTACATATGTTATTTACAATAAATGATGCAGAATTCCTAGAACAAACGTCGAAATGCTTAAGTTGAAATTGATTTAATCTTACTTGATTAACAACTTAATTTAGTGATACGAAAATATACTTTGAAAAGGCATTTTTCCCTTAAAGAAATTTTACCCATACCGAATGTAGTTAGCCAAAAACCGAAGTCATTTTTTAAAAAACGCCAGAGTCAATCCAATTGCAAATGATCTGAAAATCTTAAACCTGATACTAAAATATTGGCCGCTAATTACAAAAAATTTGCTTATTTTTATTTTAAACCAGCAAGACAACTTACCTCTACGAACAGATTTTTTACGTTTGGGTGGCTGGGTGGGTTGTGAATTGCGATCCTTATCGACATTGACTTCAGTCACAGCTTTTGGCACGACTTCAGAAGAAGGCTCTTTGGAAACGTCGTGCTTTTCATTGACTAGTTCAACTAACAGTAAAAATTTAGAAAGTGAGTTTTTCATAATATACATGCATATGCCAACATCGTCATGAAATTGTTCAATCGCGCCCTATTAGCTTAGCAAACAATTTTTTAAAGAGCACTGGATAATTTAAACAGAAGCAAGTGGTGGCAGAAGCGGGGGAGGGGACAGTTGCCCTAAAACTAACATTTCAGAAAAAAACTTGCTAAATGTGATAATTTAAACAAAAAAAGTCTTCTTAGTTAACAATAATGTACACACGATTGGAATACGATATTTAAAAACTCAACTATTAAATAGTAAATTTTTATGTTATCTTGTCAAAACAGAAATTAGGAAGCGACATTTTCAGCAGCTTTTCTCATAATTCGGTGGCGGAATTTTCTCTTTCGGCGAAAAAACGATAAAATTCGACAAACGCTTAAAATTAATGAATTACAGCGAATCAACCGAATCAATATGTATATATGAATATCTTCATCAAGAATGGCTGGACCATCACACAAAAAAGAAAGAAGACTGGAAAATGATCTATCAAAGTGAGTAAACAAAACCAAATTGTTAGCAGTCGCATGCCGAAGTAGCGCTGTGGGTTAATATAACATGCAATATGCATGGAAATTTCAGAGATATTCAGAGTCACCTTCTTAATAAATTGCTTCATGTAAATCGTGATATGCATTTATTTAAACGTTCAATTACATCGCTAATTTGTTAATATGATTTCATATACTGCGAAAAACAGACAAGCATGTTTAATATCAAAAACAACTCAAACAATAAATGTGGTTGTGCATTTTTTTGGCGCTTGAATGTGATATTTCGGCGATCGCCGACAATTTCGGTTCCTAACAGCAATCATCTAAATGATCAAACAAAACTAAAAAAGAAAACAGCTTGAAAAGTAATTAGTTCTGGAAAATATTAAAAAGTAAAAAAATATGTGCTTTAAAGCAGGGTTTAAGTCAAACATGACATTTTTCAGTCAGCCCTGATTATAGGTTGACTCATGCTTATCAATAAAATGCAACGTTCTAAATGGCAAATTACAAATTTTTCCTAATGAACACTTCTCTACAAATGTATATTTTGAAACTTAAATGAGCAACAATCGAAATGTCTAAAAATAAATGAGTTAACTAATTGGGCATAAAACGATTTGCCAACTGCAGAAGATAAAATAAATACATAAATTCATTGTAGATCACAACTCGAAGATATTTTGAATTTTAAGTATAATAATAAAAATTGCAATAATTGTAGATATGAACCTTTTATCGGTACACTTGGAATGCTTTCGTTTCTTAATAGCCTATTAGGTGACCGAGTTCGTGTTTTCCCATTGTTAACACCAACTTGATAAAGGTGAGAAAGCCCGTCTTGCAATCCTTGCAAATGATTCCGTCGACGACGCTTTTCAACACTGATTTTACTTTTCTGTATAAGAGCAGCTGCAGCCGCCCGCCCATCACATTTTTTTCTACCTTTTTGTAGATATTTACGAGTCCAACTGTTACCCCATCGAGGAAGAAGACTGGCAAACGAAAGCGAACTACGACCTGTTCGTGATGTGCGCTTGTCAGAGGGAGTAAAAAATGTGGTTAATCCGTCAATTAAACCGACCGGTTTTGTGGGTGGAGGTTGAATATTGGTCATTGATTCCTTAGGTAAGCTACGAGCTTCATTCGAATCCTCACTACTTAGGAAGGATTCGGATGTTGCACATGATTGTAGTTCAACATCTTCTTGTGGCGTTGAAGTTGTTTTAGAGCTAAAAATGACTGATTACTCTACAAAGGACGAAAGCATGGACAAAAAATTACCTTCAATATTTTGTGAGTTTATATATATATATATATATATATATATATATATATATATATATATATTGAAAACATACAATACGAATTTAAAAAATATAATTCCTTGGTACCCATACCAAATGACATCCCAGTTATTATCGCGTTCTGCAAGAAGAGAAATTAAATTTTGCAAAAACTGATGCAGATTACAGAATCTCTAGCATATTAAAATAATAGGGATACAAAAAGTTTTCTCAGGTTAATAAAAAAATTAATAAATAAGTATTGTGCTGCCCAATGCAACGATGCTTCAAGTTTTCATTTTTGATTCCAATAGCAACTATTGATTCCAAATTTTAGAACTCAAAACTAGTGAATTTTAAATACTGGTAAAATCAATCTATTGAATATCGTGTTTTTACATCATATACAATTTGAGGGAAATAGAAAATACCTTTATGCTCGTTTTAGTCAGTAAAACGTAAATGAGAACAGAGGAACCAGGCTATTATTGTTTAACAACAAAGGCTCTGGAAAATACAGGTAAGTGATTCTATACAATACCAATAACACGGAACCATTTATATAGAATAAGATAATATTCAAAATGTCTATCTAAATAATCAGTGCAAAGAACGACGCATTTAAATTTCTATATTTCAATAAATGACAAAATTTGGCTAAAATGTTCATTCAAAACACTGTTAAATTATGAAAAAAAATTTATGGAAGCGCGTATGCATCCCCACATATTTTAAATTTACACCTGCAAACTTTCTATACAGCTTTTCAAAACCTATCAGGCATCTTTTCCAAGTGGCTACATTTCAATTTTAGGACATTGGTGAATAGAGTGCTAACACAATCGAAATGCGAAAATAAAAACAATTAGCTAACAGTATTGTTAAAACACTATAAAATATTTGTGCATAGGCTCCTGGGACATTTTCACTGGTGAATTGCTGGAGCAGCATATTTTCGTATAAACTCAATTTATGTAAAACGGAGTGTTTAAATCTTAGTGAATTATAACGAATATTCAAGCCAATGAATATTTGTTGCACTGCACTAATCAAATGTCAAAAATGAATATAAATTCATTCTTTTAAAATATCCACGACAGTGCAATTAAGATTTGTAATTTAGAAAACAATGTCGGTGGACCAGTAAAATAAAGATTCAAAATCAACTTTGTCAGAAAATGATTATCCCAAAAGACGAGTTTAACTCGAACTTCTATAAAATTTAAATACCAGCCTCGAAAAAGGCAACGATAATACCAAGTTTATCTTTTAACGCATCATTCTAGTAAAATATATTCAATTGACATTTTCATTCAAAATATTCATTTAGGACTGAATAGGTTTCCAGTCGTAAACAAATGCAATTCATAACATTGATAAAAAGAACTTTTAAATAAACACAAAAAATAGCTTGAAATTTAGAGGAAATCTAGACAATTGATTGCAATTGTTTCTTATAAATTGCAATATAGCATTTTACACATACCATTATGCAAATGTCGAAATGGTGCACTCAAGTAGTGGACAAGTAAATTAATAAAAAAAGCAATCAGTGATAAAATTGATCGACAACAAATAATATTAAAGTATACTAAAAAATAGTTACTCGTTCTGTAAAGTTGATGCTGCAGCTACTAATTTTCGAGTAGAACGTAAATTTAAAATGTATGCCTTGTCAATTGGTATTTTCTCTCGTAGCATCCGTTCGCACGAAGCACATTTCCAAACACCTTAACAATTGATTTTTTAAGCATTAGCATAACAAAATGTTACTTTTCGAAAGTTGTGATGGACGAACCATTGGTATATGACAGTTTAGATGAAATGCTTCATCACAAAAACGACAAAAAACCAGTCTTGTATCAGGAAAATACGTGCTACATTCACGACAAACTTTGCAATCAACACATTGCCACTCGCCAATCTCCCGTAAAATTGGAATTGAATTGCAATTATACAACGCACACGTAGGATGACCTAAAAATAGTAAATTTAATTTTAATTTAAAAGTAGTTGTTAAAATTTTTAACAGTTCAATCTACCGCATTCTTCTCTATCTAATCAAATGATCCTATAAACGACTAAAGAAAATCTATGAACCATTGTGTTGTAGATCGAACAATTTCCATGCTGTTCAAGTGAGGTGAATTAATCTTCTACCTTCTCCTTGCTATGACCATTCTGCAGATGAAGTCAAAAATGCACACGAGCAAAAAATTTTTTTCCCAAATCCGGCCGGAATACTGTACAGCACATTTAAATCACTGCTATTTATACCCATTGTATTCCTATTTTATGATCATTGCCAAAACATTGCCCCAATTTTTCGATTTGCTATACCAAAGTTGAGTATGCCATTTATAAATAGTGGTCCATAACACGTTTTAAGCAATACATACTGATTTTTGGAGTCAATACGGTCAGACAATAATTAAACTCGGAAACATTTCGTTATCTTATGCTTTATAATAATAAATAGTAAATAAATGTTTAAAGCAAGCTTAGTTTTCAATAATCGATAACCGACTTTTTAAATGATAATTGAATCGATTTCAAAAAGCCCGGGAAGAAATTACCCGCATAGATTCTTCAATGATATAGCCGAAGTCTTAATATATCATTTTTGCAAAACTATTAATTATTTTATCAAAACAAATCTTACAGCTACTACCACATTTGTAGCACGAGAGTAAATCTTCATATCTTTGTCGAGAAGTGTTATAATTGGAACTACTACATTCATAGCAAAATGGAATAACGCGTGGCTAAAATATTAGTAATTTCAAAAAAATTAATCTAAAATATTACTTGGAAATTATCAGACTTCTTTGTAGATGAGGAACTATCTTCACTTTGGTCCACACTATTATCAATACATTTATCACTTCTTCGCTTGCGCTTTAGGGGAACAAGTTTATAACGCGGTCCACTTTTAATTAAACGTCCTAAAAATTGAGACAAATTTGCAAACAAAAACCAACAGAATGCGGAGGCCTTTAAGATAAAATATACTAAATTGAAACCATTTACATTTCGACCAAAACGGTGCAAATCAATTTAAATTGCATTGTATACGTAAAATTATCGGTCGTAAATTGGGTTGGAAAGTGTCAGAAATACACCTCTAATGTGAGACATGTCACATTAGTATGTATACAAAATATTGCAGTCTATCTTTATATATATATATATATATATATATATATATATATATACTATTACAGCCTTGTTTAGTTGAACAACACCTGGGAAGACATCAATTAGAATTGTATTTATGTTCCTGCACACCTAACTATATCCATCACCCTGTAGTATTCTCCGAACCGTTATGGACTGACTCTTTGTACAATATCAAGCTCTATGATGCATTTTAGCAGGTCGACGAACATACTGTTTCCTTAGTAGATAAATTTGATTCATTTGAGTAGATCACACCTTTACTATCATTTACTGGTTACGATTAGACTTTAGTTCATCACCGTAGGCTAAGGGTACAGATTTAGGGTGAAAAATATAACGCTTTGTTGAATCAACCAATACTATCTTGCATAATTTGATTTAAAATTTACATATATTATTACTTAAGCGCAATTCATAATTTCCAAATGTCATTAGTAGCAATAATATTTTAATGAATAATTAAAATATGTAAATAATACTTAATATTATTCTTTCTAAATATTGAATGATAATAATATAACTTACAATTAAAGAAATGTTTATCAGTTAATGATGATCTGTATTTAATAACAATTTTCCAGTTAGAATATTTACGTCTTTTAACTTTATACTGCATAAGTAAATTTAGTTATATCAAAATATCATTCTGTTACAATATAATAAACTATTACGATTACTTATTTATCCATATTAACCATATATTAGAATTCGATTTGCATTTTGGACTTTATATATATATAAACTCATACTTGAGCTATGTACTATAGAAATTTGAAAAAAGTGCAAGCCGAACCGATTTTCTCAAAGTACAAAGCACAAGTTAGCAGTTCGGTATTAAGAAATGTTTTGAGGAAATGCCCACATAGCTAAAAAAACATTTTCTACAGCATTTTTAAATTCACATATTTTTTATTAAAAAACTTACGAGTAACCAACTAAAATACTCTGATGTCCTGCATTACCCATAATTATTGGGAGATTTGTATATCAAGCATGTACAAGTTATAGCTCACTGTATAACAGCATTAATGCATGCAAAGCAATATCTTGTTTGATTGATTGACACTACTCAGTGAGCCTGACACTTGACCTCCCCAGTCACTTGAAGTGTTATTACTACTAGCGCTCTGCAACCTATCGCGGTAAGCTCAAATTAAGTTCCTAGTAACTTACTATAGAGTATATTTACTAGTAAGTAGGAACCTACCAACCCTGGCTGAGCTGTGTACCAGTAAACGAAAAATCTGGTTTAAAAAGTCATTCTAAAGTATATCACGATTTTTCGCGTTTTTAAGTTATAATTTCTAGCATAAATGTATATTGTTGAAATGTTATTAATAAAAATGCGTTTGTACAACGCGTAAGTGTGTACAAAGGGCAAGGCTGCGAATCAACTTTTTTCAAATTTGTTGCTTCTGATAACAAAATTATTATATATCAAAATACATGTACTAATTATAATTACATTGCCATAATTTAAAAGTTACAAAAGTCCATAGTTTTCGAGAAATTTTATTGGAAAGTTAATAAGGTGTACAAAGCGCCAGTAGTCGTGGAAATTATACAAAGCGCATAAAAGTAGTCTGAAGTAGATCCGTTCATTATTAACGGCACAATCAACGTTTTATTAAGGGTCATTCGCTTTTACATCTAAAAAGTGTTTTTCAAGTTACTTTTAGCGAACCCAAGAGCTGATTTTGCTAAGCCCTTCTAGGGGGCATGTACTCTTTTGGAGCCTCCTATTATTGCTTGATGGCTTAACAAGTTAGGTTTTAATTTGCGCTTAAACGTTGCTAAAGTTTTGATTTTCCTTATTTCAAGAGGGAGGTCATTCCAAATGCGCATAGTATTAAATGTGAAAGTAGGCGAAGGTTGAGAAGGGCTCAGAAAAATAAAAGACATCAAAGATTTCTTGAAGCTCATCTGCGAGGAAAAGAAATCAATATGTTGTAATTAGCAGCGATCAAAACGATTAAAAACGAGTGAAGGGTGCGATGCTTCTTGGAACGACGAATGGAGAAAGTGAAAACATCATCAGAGCGAGTGGAGCGGGAACTTTATGAAATCAAAAGGATCAAAGTCCAATTTGCTAGTGAGCAAACGATTGAACAGGAAGAGATCACAGGCATGGACGCAGAGCGACAGCGGGAGAGTGGAGAATTGGAGAAGAGCGTCTTTGTATGAGGGATTAAGGGGAACATTGCGGAAGAGGGTGAAGAGAGGAATTCGCTTTGCGGAGAAGTAAAGACACATGTCCAGACCAAATTAAGTTATCAGTAAGTTGAACTCTAAGATGAGTATGATGAGGAGAACAGTTCAGAGGGAGAGGCAGATCAGAAGGAGGAAATACAGAAAAGGAAATACAACATTTTTTGGTTAGGTTATCCAAGTAGGCAAAAGCTCAGGTTCACAGGTAATATTGGAGGCAAAAGAACTACAGTCAAACCTCAGTTGGGTATACCATCAGAATAGTGTGATACTCAATCAAATGTATAATTTATAAAATATACACTGCAGAAACATTCAAAATTGCGCTATGTGAAATACAAAGTGACTTAATTGGTCAATTTTAATGAGGTCATTAAGGCTTTCTCAACATCGTCACTATACATTGCAATAAGCTGATTTAAATTTCATATATACTTTTATAGGTTATCGCGATCCTAGAATTTCAATGTTTTATTATTAATGGATATGTTGAAAACAACATGACAGAAATATCTAGTGATACCTACAAGAACTGCTTTCAAAAGCAGGATTCTCAGTTATCAAAGTAAGACCTCAATCAATAATTATCTTGAAGGAATATTTGTTGAAGGAAATGAATGCAACATTGATAAAATGCACTTTAAATAACAAACAAGCAGGCATATGGAAATTAATTGCAATTTTTTAGGATGGAAATCAAGATGAAGTTAAACTACTTGAAAACTTTAGCAACACTATTGCAATAATTGCACAAAAGCTCTTTGAAACAGCATTCCTTTGTCGAATATATTTCTTCTTAATAAAGTTTATTCAACTATATTTTGAAATTTTTTGAAATAGGGTAGTACTCAAATAAGGCACTCGGTGTTACGGTCCCGAGGTTTCAGTTGAAAATCACCGTGTCATCGACGTCAGTCATCAGTATCAAAGCTAAATAAACTAAATTTGTCAAGAAGAATAGAGGGAGCCGATCAAAAGGTTTAGAAATGTCAAGAAAGATAATGCAACCAGGATCATTACGATCAGAGAGGAAATAACAATCAAAGTGACAAGTTAGTGATGGTAGACAGACTCGAAAGGTTACCATGCTTAAATGAGGACATGAGGTGAGGAATTTTCGGGAACACGTAACGACAGACAAGCCTCTCAAAAATTATTGGCAGCCGAGAAAGAATAGCTATTGGACGATAAGAAGTGACTTGAGAAGAGGGAAGCAAATTGGATTTTAACAGCGGAGAGATCCAAGATGTAAAGTAATACTTAAGAATATTTATGAAATAGTGCAAAGAGCCATTCCAGTATGAAACGAATCCGATATATATGTAAAAACACCTTTTGACGAAAACAAATAGCCATAGAACAGACACCTAGTAACAGAAAATTCTTTGAGCGTTTACTTTGAAACGAACCAGAACTTTTCAGTGTTATTCGCCAAAAACTGGCGTATTCGTTGAAGAAACCTTATGCCACTTTTGCGAAAAAAATTATTTAAACACGTTTTTGGCAAACATTTTTTGAAAAAATTTCTAGTATCTCACGAGATGTCAAGCAAACATACACATCTTGTGTCTAACATAAAACTAATTTATGAACTATACTAACCTTGATGCAAAGCCCATTTTACAGCGGTACGCAATGATACTGCAAACTGAGGATGATTTTGCAATTCACTCTCATTTTGAACAATATAATTTTCAATGAATTTAAACGAAGCACCTTTATCATTACAATCGCGAAGTGCCGCTTTTACATGACGAAACATCTCCGGATTTCGCAACGGCTATTGAGATAAATCATGGTTGAGAAATAATGAATTACAATACCTGAATATTTGTGTCTTTCTTACGACGAATAACGCGCACAGGAATGCCCTTATGTTGCTGATTTGAAACCTAATATAATATTAAGCAAAAAGCGAAAATGCAATGAAACTCACAACAGGCATTTTAGATTGCGATGAGTCTTGTTTTTCACAATATGTTAACTGACCATTGGCGCTACTAATTTTTTTTTCAACAATATTTTTTGCTATTGCAATTTTGAGTGCTGCCAATACTCGCTCTTCTGATAGTCCACAAAGCCTCTAAACTTAGAAAATAAGAAATATAAATATATACATACTAGTAACGAACAACACATTCACATGCAACTACAAAAGAAAATTTCCACATGCAATAAATTTCCTCCGTGATTTAAAACATCTTACATTCATACAACGAACAACACGAGTGATATTGCGTTGTTGCTTTTGACGTTTGATTTCTCGAAGAGATTTTAAGAGCCATGCTACCTCTTCTTCCGAAATACTCTCTGCTTTGGAGTTATTCAACATGCTCACTGACAGAAATTGCCAAATCGATAGGAAAAGACTATAAAAATCTTCAATAATAAAAAACATGCGAAAGGTAATCATTCAGGATAGGGTTTTATAGCAAAATAAATATATCATAAAAGGAATTACATAGTTTGTTAGGTCAAATTAATAATTCAAAGCCAAGCAATTAATCATGCGATAGAATACATGCATTCAGATGCTGCTTAATAAAACATAAGACTGTCTAACACTAACCAGTTATTTTAAATATAGGATTTATAATGAATTGAATTGTAAATAGAACTTTTCATGTCTTGTTCTTGTAACGAGCTTTTGAAAAAATTCTTCATAACACATTCTCGAAACGTTCAAATTCAATTGTCAAAAATACTGGTTCACAAGATCTGCAAGTAATATATTGACATGGTTTTACCTTGCCGCCTCCAATAATTTAGCATTACTGAAGTGGAATTTAGCTAAAACTTTAATTTTATTTAAATTAATGCTTCTTAGGTTTTGCACTTTACTATTTTAATTGTTGCTTGATGAAATATGCATGAATTATGATTTCTCTTTTGTCCTTTTCACTAATGAATGCAGGTCTATGTTGAATGGTTCAGAAGGAATGACAAAGATGGATAATAGAAGATCAAAATTTGCCATATTGAGTCAAAATTCAGCATGGGACGATGTTTTAGGCAAAAGTCAATGGTGGAACTTGTTTGACAGCAATACGTGGAAAAGTTTTATGCAGATACATCATGAAAATCCATATTTTTTCATTTGATTTTAACATTATGTTGAAATAAGTACTTGCAATAAGTCAAGGCCTAATAGAAGGAGCATATTTATTGTGATTTCATCCCTGAAGATAAAGGAATGGGGGATTTTCACCCAAAATTAAAAACTGTCAGAATGCTACTATATTGCTGAATAATCAATAGAAAAGTCCCTATAGTAGGCAACCAGAGACAAAAAATTAAATATTTTTAAAATATTCAGCATTTAACTTAATATTTTGTTATGTCAGAGGATCTAATTGAGAATTTCCCATGCATATTTAAGCAATATGGTATGGATAAAACCCACCAAATATGGATGACCTTAAAACTCATTAAATGTGAACATATGATAAATAAACTTTTATAAAATGTTGCCACAATTTCATGGAAAAGTTCATTAGGTCCTCTGACATCACAGCAGAAATTAGAGTTTAATACTGAATATCTCAAAGATAAATAATATTGAAACCCTGGTCACCTAATATACGAATTTTTCAATTGATTATTCATCTATATAGTAGCATTTTTAATTTTGGGTGAAAGTCCCCCATTTGTTTAATGTATTATTTTGAATAACCCTAAAATTCATCACAAATCAAACATACATATCTATCAAACAAACAAATTTGGAATTTTTTTCAACAAAACAGCTATTCAATAAGAACTCAGTTTTGTCCTCAGGAGTTGTCATAAGCAAAATTTATCCAGGTTAGTTTCTGTTTGCATTCAAGCTGAAAGAAATCAGGTTTGTGTGTTGCAAACCTGACAAAGTTTTTTGCTTGTTCTTAATCAAAAATTATTTTTGAACCACAGATTATTTAAAAAGTTAAGCCCATGCTACATGAACAACTTTTGTTTACAATTTTTGTGGTCCAAATGAAAAACTTTTGTTGCCAACTTTTGTCACCAATTTCTGTTGTCTGAATGAACAACTTTTGTTGCCAACTTTTGTTGTTGATTTGGTATGCTACATGAACAAATTTAGTCATTTAATTAGTATTAGACAAAAGTTGGAGAGGGGATGGTACAAGAATGATTTTAGTTGGCAAAAACTTTTTATATTTCACTTACTTCATTATAAAATACTTAAGAAAGAATTACAAGAATATCTGAGTATGCAGAAATATTTAAAATAAGAAATATTTATATTGCTCATTTAACAACAGTTGAATTAAAATATTAAAATATTTTTCAATATTAAATTTTTGGAATATGCAACAGCAACAAGCTATTTTATGTTATTCCTAATGTCTTTATTGAAGCAATATCTGTATTTATACTTTCTTGACTATTGTTAACTGGTTTCAATTTAAAAATAATGTAAGTGTACAAATACAAGGAATTAATTTGCAATTACTATATTAAATGATGTTGAAATATGCATACACTTAAAATATGTTCAGTAAATTCATCATACATTGTTGACTATTTAATAGCATGTTGTTGGTTACTGGAAACTACCATACATTGAAGAAAAAAAGGAATTTCTAAAATTAAGAATAAAGAACATAAACAAGAAACTTAAAGTAACCAAGATTGTACCAATACTAATATCAAAGAAAACATCTGAATTTTTTTGAAACAAATATCCTATAAACAAAATGTTGGTTTCTTCCATTGTGTACAAATATCAATGTGAAAAATGATAACCATTTTTACAGCAACATTTTGAAACTAGGATTAATGAACATCTTAGAGGTCATTTAAGAAGTGAAATATATTTGCATAAACACCAAGGAAACAAAGCAAATTTTGAAATATTTCTAAGAACAAAAAACACCAAATTAGCTGAAGCCCTATTCATAAAAATTGCAACCAACATGCTATTAAATATTATACAAAGTATGATGAATTTACTGAACATATTTTAAGTGCATGCATATTTCAACATCATTTAATATAGTCATTGTAAATTAAATCCCATGCATTTGTACACTGACAATGATTTATAAATTGAAACTGGTTGGAAATATTAAATTGAGCTCATTAGTTTATTCATATATATATATA
>CABFPE010000248.1:415273-449101 GCA_900660155.1 Hofstenia miamia
ACTTTCTTGGAACATTGGTGTAATATAAAAAGGTATGAGAACAGCACAAACTACGATCAAAACTCCAATGAACATATAATTGTATCTAGAAGGTGATTCATATTCTGTTTCGGCCATTGTATCAGAGTGTCAAGCAAGATACTCGATATTCACTAAGTATTAATTGACTATTAACAAAATGTAAAAAATTAAGTAGCCCTCTAGCAATTAAATTAATTGTTATTCGGCGCTTCATTTGAAATAAATTTAAATTTGCTAAATACGACAAAAATGCTCATTTTCCAATTTAGCAGCAGCTTTATTTAATATTTTAAGAGAACCGAAAAGCAAGTGTTCGTTATCCTCCCTAAAGCAAATATTTAAGGAGTGTCCGGAAATCTTACCCGAAAAAATTCAAAACAAATACAAACGTATATGTCCAGTTTAGAAAGATTTGCTTTCCTACTAGGTCAAAAAGTAATCAAATTTATGTTTAGGTTTAGGACTCTTATTAGGTTTAGTGCTAGTAGTGAACTCTTGAAGAGGCCGAATTTATATATTTAAAATTTCATATCATTTTAAACGTAGTCATTTACAATAGGTTTTTTGGTGAGATTTGTTTTCGGTGAACTTTACTGTGTCCATTTTAAAGTCAACTTATGTTTAAATAAACGGGACAGATCTAATCAAAAATTTTCAATTTTATTTATATTTAACCTTAAATTTATGGTTTTTTACTGTAAATTTTGTATATATGTATTTTATTTCGCTATAGAATTAAAGTTTAAACAGTCATTCTTATTACGTTAGAATAATTACTTTACAAAACATCGAAGCACTTCAAATTTTGGCTTACTGTAAAGTCGGCTAACTGCTAAGAATTAGTTCTAATGATACGAGGTGTTCGTCAAGTTGGACACAGGGAACTCGAGACTTTAATATTTTGCTGTCAGTCTCAAAAAAGGGAGTCTCGACGAGACTGAAAAGAAAGTCTCGTCTCGAATCGAGACTGTTGTTGGTCTCGATAATAATTATAATAAAATAATATTTATTTGTAAAAAAAACTTTAGAATGTATATTTTAATTATACTTAGACACGGTAAATATATAAAGCCTAATTTTTAAAAAGTATAATAATTGCTAGCCTGTTTAAAATTATTTTAGTTTGGCCAGTTTTTGTAATCTTCGAGTCTCAAACAAATTCTCGAGTCTCATTTTCTCAATGAAATAGTCTCATTTCTCATCCCAAAAATAAAAGTCTCGGTGTGGTCTCGAATTCCCTGGTTGGACCATCGAGAGATTGTTACTGGTATTACTTCGCAAAGTTTGTTTTCCAATTCCCAATTCGGGTGACAATTTTACAGCTAAATTAGGCATGTCGATTAGAACAATTTGGAACTTGTTCAATATAGTAATCTGTTTTTAATGGATTAGATTATCACAATCATTACTGAAAGTATGTACTATTTGTATTCTTTTTGTTTGTAAAAATTTATCAAAGTAGATCTATTGAATTGCTGCTACTTTACTGATATATTTCTCAGCATAATTCTCCCATCAGTTATTTATTTCCTTCGATAAACTTCATATGTTGAGAAGTTTTTCATAAGCATGGTGAAAAGTTATTTCACATCAATAACTTAGTCCTAACCCCATAATGAACTGCGTATTTTGTTAATTTGTGAATACAAAAGCTACTATGTTAGTGATCGCGCCATATTCTGGAGGTCGAAATTTTTTAGATTTAACTCATTTTAATGTTGCAATATTTACAGTTTATCAATGAAATATATAGATTCCTCAATTAGGAAAAAGTAAGTTATAAAAATAAAAGCCCTACACGGAGAAAAAATGTTACATTGAATATCACAAATTTGCACAAGTAGCTAACCATTTGTAGCCATCAAATTCATATGAATACCTGTTAAAACTGCTGAAATCTGAAATCAGCTTACACTTGCGGAAGACTATAAAATTGACCTATGATAAAGAGTATTCTCCGCATGGAGATCGAGTGATGATGTAAAAAAATGGAACACAAGTGAAAAAGATTGACAACGTGGTAACTTTTAATAACTTCAGTAAACAATCAAATGAAATGAGTGATCAAAATATTTTTGATATTTACTTTAATCTACTTTTTGATGCAAGTGTAAACACTATGGATTAGGATCAGCCATAGCCCGTTGTTACTCGCGGACGGCTGTGTTCATATTGACAAAAGTCCTTCCCCAATTCCGCTTGACCAAAATTCGTAATTCCATTATTATTTAATATGCTAATGGTTACAAATAGTCGCGCGCATCACATATTTTGATTGAGTGTTGCCAAAGCGCTTAGAAATTGACTGTTTATTTAAGAAATCGTACTAAAAGAAATTTCTTTCACTACCCTAAGTAAATGATCCGAAATTTGTTTTTCTTGTTGACCATAGACTATCAATTATTGATTTGAAACTACATATTCTAAAAGAGGTGGCAATCTCGCAATTATTAGAATGTATAATATAAGAAATATAGTTGTAAAAGTCAAAAGTGAAATTCTTGTAAACGTCTGCCAAATGGGAACATAATTAGAAGTTTAACAATATGTAACAGAGGATTAACATAAAGCTAATTTTATCGAAATTTTCAATGGTATTGGATTTATAATTAAATTTTAATTGATAAAATTCTAACTACGTTGCCTGAATAATTTAATATAACAGTTGGCTGTGCGGGATAGCATTCTAGGTGATAAGTTCCAATACTTCTTGAAATGCTGGACTGTAATTATTCCCAAAATCATGGGACGCCATGCCGTTAATCTCGACAAAATAAAGTATTGTTGAAAGCAAACTTGCTCATCATAATCCCACATCATACAATTACATGATTGACGTGATCAAATATGTTGCAGTGCTGGAAATAACTATTTGAGGACGTCCTTCTCATTCCACCATGTATGGATTCTCCATTCGCCTCTTTCCATATTGTCTCTAATCAAGAGTCTCATCATGCTCTCATGGATCCTGAAGTGTGGTCAGATGGCCTCTTGTTGCAATACTCTCATCTCTCTGTATCAATCTATTCTGCTCTAAGTAACATGCCAGCCTATTTGAAATCACTGAAGTTAGCAATTTCCACATTGTTGGCAGACATGTTATTGGTCTGAAGTTGCTTGCCTCACTACCTTTCTTTGGGTCCTTCTGTATCAGAAATGTCCTCCCCACTACCATCCACTCTGGACACCCACTCACCACACACTCCTCCAATGCTGCTGCTAGTCTCTCATGAACACTTGTGAACTTCTTCAGCCAATACCCATGTACCTCATCTCTGCCTGGCGCCTTCCAGTTCTTCATCTTCTTTAGAGCCTCCTTCAGCCTTACAGTTGTGATTACTTCTTCTTCTTGCCTGACTTCTTTCTGCATCTGTACACTCTCTATCTCTGGTCCCCCACTTCCCCATATATTCTCCCAGAACCTTACTGCATCCTCACCTGCTCTAGCTGTAGCCTTTCCTCCTGCATCTAGTTCTTTGTAGAATCTTCCTTCTTGAGTCTCAAACTTCATATTGTCTCTTGCCTGCTTTGCCCTTGCCCTATACTTTCTCAGTTTCTCAGCTTCTGCAACTAATCTCTGCTTAAGCTCTTCTCTTGCAGTTTCTATAGTCTTCCCCTTACCTACCCTGCACCTGTCCTGCACTGCCTTACTTGTCCTGATCTTCCCTATTTGCTGCCTAATCTTTGCCACCTTATTCTCAATTCTCCTCTCCCATGCTGGCTTTCTGTCTCCCTTATCTTCTTGCCGCCTCTTCTTCTTCATTTCCACGCCTACATTCTTCAGCACCTCACATGCCCCTGCATACACTAAGCTATTTACTTCTGTAACACTCCTAGCATCTATCCTCTCCAACACTTTATTGACTTTTGCTGTCTCTACTGCTAGCTTACTTCTCTTAACTCTTCTTGGGACTGGCAACCTAGCTCTCTCACCTATTTCTTCCTTCATCTTTTCCTTGATTGCTGCTTCAGTTTCTGCATCTGCTACTTCTGCCACTTCTGTCTCAACATCTATCACTTCATCTTCCCTTTGCTTAACTTGTTCAACTCTCTTTTTCCCCTTACTCTCATCCAGCTGTAACTTTCTCACTTGCCCTGCAAGCCTCTGCTCTGTAACTTCTAATCCTGTTCTTGCCTTCCTCCATTCTTCCAACATTCTCTTCCTGTAACCCCTCTCATCTGGCCTGCTTCTTCTGTAACACTCCAATGCTGTCCTGTTCTGCTCATCTGTCCACTTATGCCGTTGTTCATTGGTCTGTGTGGATCCTGTACTGCCACTTCTCGAGTCCACACTCCCGATTGTGGAGTCCGCCTGTTGTCCGGAGATTCTTAGCACCCTCTGACCATTGAAGGCCTGCCGGGGACTGAGGGCCTTTGCTCTATCATGACTTTTCATCAGTGTTATTTTGTGTTTGATTTTGGACTCACATTCTCCTAGGAAGTTGCCAACCAAGGCTTAAGAGACCTTCCTGCCCCATGAGCTTTCATTTTGGACTGCCCTTGTCCTAGGAAGTTGCCAACCAAGGCTTTAGAGTGCTTCCTACCCTGTGAGCTAAGTCATCCAGTTTGCTAACCACGATCACAGTTGCTTAACCTCAGCTTACCAATCTGCGTCTCTACCAACTGGGCTACCTGCCCACCTTATTATTATTATTATTATTATTATTATTATTATTATTATTATTATTATTATTATTATTATTATTATTATTATTAAAATCCCTTTGAGGCAACCAAACATTTGACAAAGGATATTGAAAATCTCACAACAAATTTCAATCATAATAAACTAAAAATCAATTCTGACAAAACTCAATTTATCATTTTTTCATCTAAAGAACAACAAAAGCTAACTGAAAATATTAAAACTAGTGTATGTGATAATGAAATTAGTCAAAGTAAATGCGTAAACTATTTAGGTGTATTAAATAGACAATGATTTAAAATTTGATAATTTTTTCTCTTAAAAATTGAAAACGATGGCATCTGGAATTAAGTATTTGTACCATTTGCGTCATGTAGGAAAACCGTCCCATGTAGAATTAATTAATTCATTTGACTTAAGTCAATTTAATCACTGTGCATTTGTTTTCAAATTCTCACTTTGCAAAAACGTTAATCACT
Source organism: Hofstenia miamia (assembly GCA_900660155.1). NCBI lineage: Eukaryota > Metazoa > Xenacoelomorpha > Acoela > Hofsteniidae > Hofstenia > Hofstenia miamia. The sequence continues at coordinate 420,419 of CABFPE010000248.1, forward strand.
AGCAAAAATGTTTACTTGGACATTTAGAACAATTAATTATATTGAAAAACATGTATCCATTACGCAATTAAGATCATCATATAATATCTTGGTCCCCAGTTACTTTATTCAGTATCAATCTTTATGTGTAATTCACAAATTTATTCATGAATTAAGTTCACTAAGTTTTCTTAATAATTACATCAAAATCAATAAAAGAAGTAAAACACTTTTAGTAGCAATAATCGACAAGATTCATTTTCTTTTAAATGTTCAATCCTATGGAATGATTTAAATATTGATATAAAATGTGAGAAAAACTATAAACACTTCAAGAAAAAATTATAACAATTTTTATTAAATAGGCAAACATTATTGGGCATAGATAATAAGCTAAACGCATGGTCGAATTACTTTTAAAATTGCCTTTAATTAATGTTGCATATTTAAATAGTTTTGTAATTTTTGTCATGTGTTAGTTTATAGTTTTTATATACATTTAAGCAATAAATTTGCTTTGACTCTTAATTGATTCTCATTATTTAGTTATTAGTTATTCATCCTCAATGGGATGGACTTAAGTGCTTTTTAACAAGCAACAGTTTAATATTAAATTGACAGAAGTATGCTTATAGTTGAGGTTTGTACTTGTGAAAAACAGCTTTCAAACTTGCAGACTGATGTTTGAATAGGTTATATTTCTATTTGATAAAAATCAATTTTTACAAAAACATTATTCTCAATTTCAACAGATAAAATATTAAGAAATCAATCTTAGCCCTCAAAATCTCATGATTTCTTCATCTTCTCATATCTTTGAAATTCAATCTCTGATTCATCATAACATGAAAATTGTGTGGTGGTATTTCAAACTACCAATCTCAAAAAAGTTGAAAATCTCAACATGTGCATGACATTTTCACTCAGATGGCACAATTGATTCCAGGTCAGTGAGCAACTTTCTAATATGGAGGTGATGTAAATGGTATAGTGGTATGCTAGAAATTTCGGTACTTTTCTCACCCCTCCAATAATTACTAACTTATGAACATAATAGTAATAATAAAAATAACAACCATTTCGCTAACCCTAACGCAAAACATAACCCTAAATACAACCCAAACTTTAAGCTAGATTTTACCCTAACACTAATCTTAACCCAAACTATAATTTCTAACATTATACTATGTTCTTCATCATGATAGAGCGGGCTCAATGAAAACAATGTACTATGTGAAAAGATGTGAGGGAAAGGCGGTGGGTTGATTGATAAACATTGCCAAACCTTATCATTGCTTTGTAAATAAGCAAAAGCCGCGTGGTTGAACCACTAATTAACATATTAATAGTAGTATATTATAATAATTTTGTAATTCATATTGAAACGTACTGATATAGTTAAGGCAAATTTATTGCCTTAAGTTAATAATAACTACAAACTAACACACAAACAAATACACACAAGCAAATACAAATATACAAAAATATAAATATGCACCTTACTTAAAGTGGTTAAAATTTATATAAATTGAGTCCAGGTGCTCAATTCATTTGCAATTCCAATTAATGATTGCTTTTTCAGTAAAATTTCCTTTATTTTTTTCTTAAAATGTTTATAATTTTTTTTCAGTTATAATTTCCACATTTAGATCATTCCACAATTTCGAACACATAAATGTAAATAAATCTTTGCGATTGATATTGCTAAAAAGTTTTTTGTTTCTTTGATTGTGCTTTGGGAAATAATTTAGGAATTTAAAGGAATTTGAGCTATTATAACATATTTATGCATTATGCAGAGCGATTGATATTGGATGTTATATAAAGGTGATAGTATCTTATACGTTGATATTAAGTCTCTGACAGATTCGTGTTTGGGGACATAATTAAGTGATCTCAAAAACATTTTTGATAATGATGTTCTGTTTCTAGCAGTTATATGTTGAAAGAGAAAGCAGCAATAACTAAATTCACTGATTACAAAAGAATTAATAAACTGTTTATGATATGAATTCTGTAGGTGCTTTAAATGACATAGAAATTTAATTCCAAATGCCCTTTTTCTTAATTTTAAAGACAAAAATTCATTAAATGTTAAATCTTGATCAATTGTTACTCCTAAATAACACACTAATTTACATTGCTCAATTACACTTTTATTTATGTTAATTTTGATATTCTCAGAAATATTTGATGTTCCTGTGGTGCACATAAAATTGAGTTTTATTTGCATTAATTTTTAATGTATTACTATCAAAATACGTAATTAGTGATTCAATAACTTTAGTCAAAAACTTAGTAGCGTCAAATGGATTTTTCGATGTTCTAATAATACATGTGTCATCAGCGTATTGGTAAATAGTTCGCTTTTTTAATGATCGAGACATATCGTTTACATAGAGTGCAAATAAGATAGACCCTAATACTGTGCCTTGCGGAAATCCAAGATTTGTAGCTGCATAGTCTGAAAAAATTCTGTCTAATTTTACACGCTGTTTTGGATCGTATAAGATGTATACAGTAGATAAATGACTGAAGCACTGTAGGGTTAGGGCTAAGTTGCAGATTGGCTTAGGCTAAGTTATGGTTTGGGGTAGTGTTAAGATTAGGGTTGAGTTTGGGTTACGTCTATAATCATTATATTGATAAACAAGCATATTTTCTCAATTATTTGAGTGTTTGGGAGATAACAAAAAAAGTACCGAAATTTCTAATGCTTGGCCCTACTCTGGTGTTTTTCAAGTCAAAAACGATTTTTAAAATTTATAAATATTTTGCAGAAAATGTAAAATCGTTCATTGCTAGGGTGACACGTAATATATTTCCGAATTCTTTCTCATAAATGTGTGCCCTGCAACTAGAATTCAATCGCTGTTTGGGTGTGTTGAATGTGGAAAATATAATTAATTGGTAAGTAAACAAACTAAATGCATGATAAGCTGATAAAACTTCGTCTAAAAATTAGTCTCATGCAAAAATGCGAATATTTCAAAAGATTTGTCATTGTATTAATATTGCCAAAATATGACATTGTCAAAACAATTTCTTAAAAATTACTAAGTATAATGCTAGCTACAACAAAGTCTTAGAAGACCAATGAATACTGGACATCATTGGATGTAGTGGCAAAATATATATAACTTAAGATTCGTAAAACTGTTAAAATCAAAGCTTTTACCATTGGGAATTTTGGATAGGTGAGCTCTTTCTGGTGATTTTCTTGTAGAAAAATACACATTGGTTGATTTTGTCAAGGTCGTTTCTTTTGGGAAAGTTGAAGCTTTCATAGAAGAAACTGATGATTTGGTTTGGCTAACAAAGTTCTGTGAAGTGAAGCTTCTAAATTTTCAAATCAATGCATCATATTCTACTTTCATTTTTAGTTTCAAAATATATTCGAAATTTTCATTTGCAATTTCTATATATATGTATGTGGCTTAAATACTGCTAGCTTAATCTTAGATTGTGACATTTATAAATTCAGTATTATAAATTTGAGTGTGAAGCATTAAAATCTGGAAAGCTGTAATAACAAATTATGTTCAGTTCATTAAAATAATGAATTATGTTTTTCCAAGGCGATATAGGTATCGCCTTGTGTTTTTCAAAAAAGTTGTAAAATAGGGAGGATTCTAATCGATTAGATACATTTGACAAATACTTGATTAAAACTACAAACATTTGTAGTATAGCTTTTCTTAAACGACTGCTCAATTTTAAACAGTGGATAATAAATTTACGCAATTTCTCACTCACAATATAGATTTCAATGAGATCTAACACAATACACAATGTGCTTTTTATAATGAAAAAATAATTAAACAATACTCCGTTGCATTTAAGGCTGGAGAAAAATCCTTTCGTATTGACAGTGGCGATTGATTAATGGTACGCGAACTTTGGGATGTTCGTGAAGATGAAGTTACTGAAGATGGGGGCTTAGTAAGTGGAGGAATGTGATCAATCGATCCCTAAGAGTTATTTTTAGTAATTGAATTTTTTATAAAAATTACAATTGAAATGGTTGTTCCGGAAGCAATTGAAACATTCGATCCTTTTGTTCGTTTTAACTCATTTCTTCCAGAAACATTGGGTAATTTCGCAAATCCTTGCCGTTGGGCGTCTTCACTTCCTTTTTCACTTCCATTTATTATCTAAAATGGATGCAGACTATATGATAGCCCAGAATGATACTATTTTATTGGAAAATAATTTACTTGTTAATATTACCTTGATATTACGAATTGGTCAAGAATATTTATCACAATGTGTAGGAATATAATAGTTTTGCAAATTGTATGAATAATGCAATGCATTAATCTTATGTCCACTAGCGTTACTTTAAAGAAGAAAACCGCTTTACACACATTTTAGATCAATTTTATTCAAACCTGTTAAGAAATATTGATATGGACGCATCTATGGGTTTGTGTGCACTCATGTAATGATGAAATTTTGTGTTAAAAATTATTTTTGTGTCTGAAGTATATAAAATAATAATTTATTTTCATTGTCAAATCCGTTTAAAAATATTCAAAGTCCTATCATACCTAATTTTCAGATAATGGGTCGATCTAATGACAATGGAAATATTTTGCTTTTTTGGAGAAAGCCAGTGTGAGCCCCATTCAGGCGCGTCAGGTCACGAATTATAGTCAAAAAAGGAAAGAATGCAACGCTCTATCTTGTGGTGTTTTCAGATTTTAAACATTTTCATTAGTTCGTGAGTTACAAGCCTTCATCAATTTTTTGAGGAAATCACAGATTTTGATGAATTCCTAGTGAATATAGACTTAATAAAGTCTAATTGTTTCTTAACCTTAAACAGCCTAGCGTCCGTTTTAAAGGACAAAACGTTTTTGCACACTTACAAGGAATTTCTCAAGCCTATTTCTAAATTTGAAAATCTTGGGACCTGGGTAGGTCTATGAGGGAACATACATTAATGCAATGTTGAAAATTTCTATTAAAACTTATTGATGTGACAGAGATTGTTGAATAGATTAACAGTTTTTCTTAGAAATTTTTGAAAAAGATTTCAATTCTGTCCATACCTAGTGTTAATGTATTTAGAAGGTTTTGAGTCGATGGAGGCAACAAAGAAGTTTGACTGTTTCTTAATATGTGCAAAGATACTTCAAAACCATTGAGGCGTGCCATGCACAAAGTCAGAGGTCACTCTATCATGTGGCGCTTTCAGATTGAGCAGACCATTAATAGTTTTTGAGCGTTTAAATTATTTTTGTAGGATCACGAGTTTTTTTAATAATCACCAGGCTGTTTAAGGTTAAGCGTATAAAATTTATATGCAACATAGAACTAAAAATATTTATAAATAAACTTTTTTAAAATAATAATTATCATAATTCTAAAAATAAGTACAAATTTCATATTTTGAAATGTCTAAAAAATTTTTACCTAAATCTTGAATAAGATGTGATATTTATTAGAGAGCAACATTTACTTAATTAGATTTTAGTGCAAAATCTTTAATAATAAATTACTTAATAAGATTACTTATTAAGTAATCTATGCTTTAATAAAACATTTTATCCAATTCTATTGATTCCAATAAATTCCTAACAGCTTTCTGGAATAAATAAATGCTGCACAATGGATTGCATTTTATCGTATTCAATATATGAAGACAATGTATTTCACGTTTCATTCTTTATGAAGAATGCATATATTATTGTATATAAATGTGGTTATTAAAAAATGCAAATATGTAAACTATGAAATATTCTCTCCATACTCTCAAATGAAAGAATATTGATTAAAACCAGCACATTTTTAAAATCGTTATCGAAATCTTCATGATGTATTGTAAATAATATAAGAGCACAAATATAATCAGAAACTTGAATGTGATTCGAATTTGTAAGGATGAAATACACTAAATTTCAACTTATGGTACATTTACCATTTATGTGAAACAAATTTGACGTAAAGCTATCCAAATAAGCTGAATTTCGGATAAAACCTAACTTTCTAATATATATTATAAAATTTTAAATACAATTAATGTCGCCCTTTTACATATTTTCCCTAAATATTGTAAACTTTAGTTTTTTTATCTTTAAGCAAATACTGTTATTAGATTTCAATTGTAAACTTGAAAGAATTTTTATATCTATGTGTGCTAGAGTATATTATTCACGTAGATTACTTGAGATGAATTCTCGAATTGATTTTTGGAAGCTGAAGTGGATTTTTTCCGTTTCATTTGAAAGATTGTGTACAAACTAGCATTCTCCAACTTCTCTTTTGCAATCTTTTTCTTTAGTTCGGGTGGGAAAACCTCAGAAAACCCATTGTGAATAAAATATTCGTGTGACAGGCACTCTGTACAAGAAGGTCGCAATGAAGCATCCAGTTGTAGGCAGTTCTAAATATATAATTCGTTAATATTATATTTCATTGCCCATATTATATTTTAAATTCATATATGTTTCTAATTTTTATTGATTTAATAAAAATAAGCAGATCCAATTGATAAGTCTTTATTGTCATTTAAACTTAAGAGAGTCAAGTCAGCTTACTTTGATAAATTCAATAGCGTATTCTATCGTTGCCGCTTTCTCTACTTTTTCCTCTAAAGATTCAACAATCTGTTCATCAGGAATACGCATCCCGGCATATAAAGGGTTGGAAGTGAAGATTTCTCTGTATCTGGGAATCAACTTTCCTAAATATGAAAAATTACAGGATAAAATTTCAGTAATGCTATTTTTTTAATCACAACACTTACCAATGCACTTAAGAATGAGATGCAGCTGATCTAGATCGGATTCACCTGGGAATAGTGCTTCTCCTGTTAACATTTCAGGCAAGAGGCAACCAATCGCCCATATGTCTACTGCTCTAAAATTTGATTCATTATAATTTGAATTCTATATATTTTTATAAAACGAAAACTAAAGATTTTCATCATTATATATCATTTGCTTCATCAAGGTATGATGTTTGGTCCACAATATTATGATAATCATATTTGATATATCGAATAATAATTGACTGACATTGTAATGATTACTTTATAAAACTAGTATACACCCAAAGTGTCAATGAATGGTTATTGTTGCATTTAATGTATGTTTGAGTACGGACAGGATAATCAGGGCAGGATAAAATTGAGATCCGGTTAAGCCAGGGATAAAATCTAAACCCTTCAGACATGCTAAAAAATATTTGTATGATTTGTGAATAACTGAAATTCAATTAGTTTCACCATATTCTCCATTTTGCTGAATGGTATTTTTACAAGATTGCTTCAATACTAAATTATACCAATATTTGGACCAAATTCATTTTAAGATAACAAAAAAGTAGCCAACAAAAAAATCCAAAACTCGAATGATACTAATATTAATTTAACAAGGGGGGCTGCGCCCCCAATCTAATTTAACAAAGTGGGCTGAGCCCCCCCCCCTCGAATACACCCTGACTATTTCCCTAAGAAATATTTATCTGTGAAAAAAACATTTTTCTATTTGTAGGTTAACATAAAATATTTACATTATCATTGCTTGAGCAAAATTTAAATTTATTCATGATAAAACTGTATGACGAGAAAAATCATTCACTAGGTCATGGATATATGATTAGGTGCACTAGTTACACGAATGACAAGCACGTCGACAGCAAATCTAGATAGAAAACTGTCCTTCCAAAAGAGTCAATCGCAATGCAATCAAAAACTTGTGAATTAGTTCTAAAATCTTTACATATTTTGTCGTGAAAATTTGCAAATTGTTGTTTAATGGAGTCAATTTCAAAATCGACCCACATCCATGTTTTTTTGATACACAATTATAACGCTACAGTACTGTTAAAGTTAATGAAGAATGTATTGTTGATGTATACAGAGTTTTAGTCTTGAATTTCCAATATATGTTTTATCCGGATTTAACTTGATCTCAATTTTATCCTGTCCGGACTCAGCCATATTTGGGAGGGATTTTGAAATTGACGCCCTTCAACAACAACCTGCATATCTTTTCTACAAAAGATGTAAAGAGTTTTAAAACTATTTCACGAGCTGCTGATTGTTGATTGTATTATGATTTACTATTTTACAAACGACAAATTTTTATCTCCGCTTGCTTTCGAAATGCGTATAAGGTTTTGCGGGCGGGAAATATTGTGTGCTTGTGCTCGTACCGTAGAACAGGTGAACTTAGGCAGGTAGGTTAACTNATACCCGTATTGAAAAACAAGGTTGCTTGTTTGCCCGATGCCCGCCCGCCCGTTCATTAAATATAGACGAATAACATAAATTGAGTCTGATTTCTAAGAAAACCTTAAAAAAATTGACTGGACTTTTAATGCATTAGACTAAAATATGCAAGGGATTTAATATTTGTAATATAACGCAAATACATCTGATAAATTTCAAAAGAAACATATGCAAAACAAAAATATTTAGATAAATGTCTGGGAAAATATTGTGTGCTCGTACCCACCCGACCCGTTGCCCGCGAGAATCGTACCACCCGCAATGCACTACGTGCACGCCATTCCTGCAACAAGTGTACCAAGTGAAAGATTTTCCCGTCATAGTTAAACGACAATACATTTAGATTTTGTTTAGCGGCTAAACTTTAGCCCTTCTAGCACCTGGTGGAACACATTCTGCTCCGATGGGTTGTTGTAACAGTGCGCGTGACTGGTAGGCGGATTGGATTGATATTATATTACTTTCGTTGAATTTTATTTTGGATGAGGAAATGTTAAAAAATTTTTACGCTAGTATATTTTTTCAGCCGCGGTACATTTGTGATTAGCTGGTGACATTTTTTATTTTGTCTGTGTTTGCATTCTCCTGGTTTATTGTCTCAAATATATTTTCCAGATGAAATTTCTTTCCCTTTATTGAATTAATTATATCAGTTCAGTATTGTCCTAAAAAATACAATTTTTACTTTGAAACTTTCTTAGTCTCAGAATATGAAAATTCTCCAATTTTCGCAAACGTTCCCAAATTGTGAGCAGATTTCGTGACGTCAGCACATGACAACAAATAATTCTGAAATTTTATTTCAAAAACCTAACTAAGATAAAATAAGTTAACTCTGGCCAACATTTGATCTTAATAGTTCAATCCTATCAAAAATTATAGAGCACTATGCGCTCCATCCGGGGCTAGTAGGGTTAAGCGATGGAAATGTAAGTATTGTATGTTGGCTCTAAGATAGAAAAAAGTGTTTTGAAATGCAGTTCCTTGCTTAACTTTTTTAATTTTCTTTATACGCAGGTCAGTGCTTATTGCTGTTGATAAGCTAGTTAGTGAGAGGATCTTGTTGATTAAAACTTTGCAGGTGAAGATAAAAAACTACTAGTTGACTTACTGATGGCACATGCCTGCAGAACTCATTTTATATGAAAAATATGAGAAGTAACTATTCCGGAAATATGAGTTAATCCGGATAAATCCGGACAAGATAAAGTAATTTCAAATACGGACAGGGCAAAATAATATTTTGTTTCAAACTCAGCCCTGATTTTAGAGTATTACTGAATCAAAGCAATTTGATTATATACAACTTACGTGTATATCTATGTTGATTATATATACTATATATATATATATATATATATATATATATATATATATATATATATATATATATGTCTCTCGCACAATAAAAAGTCCCTATTGACATCACTTTAATGAAACTTTAAAAAATTATTTAAAAATTGCTTTGTATGCAGCTTTTCCCCATCTAAACCCATAGAATTCAGTGATGGTTTAAAAATTTTTATATTCATAACAAAACCACTACTAGAATTAAATAGTAGGACAGCATCGGAAAATAGAGCTAAATATTATATAAAACAAATAATTGAAAACAAAATTCTATCCGTTCACAGAAACTTTAATATATTCAGAAAATTTACAGCACCGGCTTTTAGTTATTTGTAATTTTTAGCTCATTAGAATAAATAAATAATGGAAATGATGCAAAAATAATTTCTCAACCCTACAAATGCTTTTGGAACTAAGCAAAATAAATAGGTAATATTCATCGTTAAATTTAAGGCATGTGNGTGACGTATTAAACTACGAACTGATCGCAAGTAGATACATGAATGGGNAATAATTTCTCAACCCTACAAATGCTTTTGGAACTAAGCAAAATAAATAGGTAATATTCATCGTTAAATTTAAGGCATGTGCAAAAAAATGAGTTAGTCTTTGGATAAAGTTGCCTCTTATTTATATTACGCATTACGCATACATCTCTATTGTGAATCTCATTAAAATTTATAAATTTAATCTATTTCTATTAATATTTCATATTTATTTTTAATTTAATTAAATCATTGAAAAATAATCGGAAATTTATACTTTAAAATACCTGCAATATTCACCTTTAAAAGTTATTAAATAATTGAATAATTATAATGTATTATAAATATATCTTTTAACGCACTAAATACTTAGAATAATGTATACAGTGTTGCAAAAAAACCGAGCATTAGTAAAATATTGCTGTTATTCTTTCATTGATATTTGAGATTATGTATTTATAATACTTTGTATCTATTATGATAAAAAAATGTGTAATATTTCATTTTACTTCAAGCATATTTATGATACTAATCTACAAAATAAAAAAATATTATTCAGTTACAAAATATCATCATGAAATAAATCTACTCACGGAAATCTTCCAATTTATCAAAAAGTACAGTCGCGGTCACTGTATTAGCATAAACATAATGCTAAAAGTATATTTTCAATCATGTAAGCAATTCATTGCAATTGCAGGTGAATCGGATGATAAGTGGCATGATTTATGTTCTGCCCATGAGAATACAGCAAAATATAAAACATGTAAATAAATTAAATGCATACGCAACGCATATCACAGGTTAAGAATGGACAACTTGTATACAATTTTATTATATTAATACTGAAGCGATGCTAATCCAGTGATCGCGACTGCAATTCTAGTGATGAAATCAAAGGCAAGGTTATGTTTAGACATGAATGAAGGTCATGCTGAGGAAAAGGCTTCAAAAGCTGTGAGCATTTTCGCTATTCCATTGACAAATGATATGCATTTTTTGTATGTATTTCAATTAAAATATTATATTTTTTTATTCAATTTTCTTTCTTTCCCATCCCTCCAGCAAATATCAGTTTGGTGGCTTACACTAACAATTTTTTTGTATCAATTCCATGCATGCCACCCAAATAAAATGTTACTGTGAAGAGACAAATAGTTAGTACACATACTAGTCTGTATTTTTTAGCATTCTGCATATATATATATATATATATATATATATAATACCAAATCTTAGCTGACTTTTGATTGCCTTGTCAATAATGAAACCATTTATAAAAGAATTGAAAACTTCGAATACAAATATACAATAAGTCAACTGTTGCTTCTTCAGATGAATAAATCGTGGTATTCCTTTATCCTTTTTCAACTTTTCTTTTAAATAGTTTTCACAATATAAGAGTATAAGTTCTTCATATCTGAGTTTACTAACAGATCGTTTGTTGGAATAGCAAACGGAATGCATTACATAAGCTCATGTGCAAATCAAAATTATTGGTTGTAAACTAAGTGTTTTCTAAAGCAAAATTAATAATGTCAAATCAAAAAGAATACAAAGATAAGATTTTCACTCAGTAAAATATGTAATGAGTATGCAGGGCCATGGTGAAATGTCCACCACCAGGTTCTCAACATTAAGTTTGAATGGCTAAATCAAGATTTTCAGCAAAAAATTCAAATTCAAACAATTTATAAACTAATGTGAGAAAAGCATTTTTAGGCTTTGATCACAACTGAGATGCATCCGTCAGTAAATCCTGCGATCGCTCCAGAATAGTCAAAGATTGGTACTCAAAACTGGAATAAATTGGACCTTGTTGATTTTTCTATGGCCTTGGATAAAATAAGTTATCAGACGTTCATTCCAAGAGTCTCAAGGCTAAAAGTAAAAATATAGGATGGTTCAGAAGTAACGCAACTATGTTGCATTTCCTTCTGAATCACCCTATATATAATAACTACAACTTTCAAATTGCAAGTCCACTTAGGAGAAATGTTATAAAAATTATTTAAACATAATAAAACAATTCCTTCAAAAACTAATTAGTCTAAATAATAGGGAGTCTTTCGTTTAGAAGAATAGAACAAATCAGTAGCTTGAAAATGTAAATAATGCCTATGTATGTCACCATTGTAATGACTGACATTCACAAATTATATTTACAAAAAAACACAAATCACTAATACATTTTATACTGGAAAAATATGCAGAAAGATGTAGACTTATTAATTGCTGCATTGTAAATTTAGAAAATGAGTGCAAAATAAAATAAATATATTGCAACATGTTTTCCGCCCTCTGGGTAAAAATATTGGAGATTGGAGAGGTGAATCACCACAGTGCTCCTGGTTAACTGAGTTCCTGCTTCCAGTTCTATTCACTTACTTGCAACATTACAAAAATAATAAATCTTAAAATTTGACACATTAATGACAAAGAAAATATTGTAATATTTGCGAAGCTGTAGCAAAACTTTGTGAAATACACTAGAATTTCTACATCTTTACTGGCTTGTATAACTGATTTCCGATTCACAAAGTACACTCTCGGGCTAGGTCCTCCAGATTCAATCGGGCCCATCAAAAAGTTTTACAATTATCTATAAATTCAATCGAGTTGCGGTAATGTAATTGATATTTAACTTTCTAACACTGACCGACACGGTTATGGTAGACAAATATTTNACACAATATCATCATTGAACATTGGCAAAGGCATGCATATCCACGTGCGAAATATAACCACAGCTTCATAGAATAATGTTATTTTAATTATAAATTGTAGTAGTTGCAAAGAATATATAGTACAGAGAATTGAATTATTCTAACATTTAGAAGATTGAAGATTGAATATATATATATTGAATATATATTCTTTCCAATGGCTGTGATGTTCAGCTCTGGCAGTAGCTATTTTTTGTTGATGCTAAACTCTGAAGAATTAAAAATGTTTAATTTATTTCTCGGGTGCTCGATGCTTAGTTTTACTGCATCCCAGCTGATCACTAGTATTAATAATACATTTATTCTCGTATGCAGTTTTCTTAACCATATCTCTGTCAGTGCTTACAAATATTTATTATTTTCATCTCGAACTATAGTTGGAGTAAGTAGTAAACTACTTGTATTATTCTAATGCTCTAATACTAATTTATTCGATGCTATATATATATATATATATATATATATATATGAACTTGAATGGTTCTTAAGACTAANCGATTCACAAAGTACACTCTCGGGCTAGGTCCTCCAGATTCAATCGGGCCCATCAAAAAGTTTTACAATTATCTATAAATTCAATCGAGTTGCGGTAATGTAATTGATATTTAACTTTCTAACACTGACCGACACGGTTATGGTAGACAAATATTTGCCATTAGTAAATTCTGAAATTTACCGAATACGACCGGAGTAAATGTACACCATATCCTTACCTTCGAATAAATGCATGAACTACATATGTGCAAAAGAAATTGCACGAATAAATACTTTTATCTACGAATATTAATAGATGGAGGTGTATTTGTAGAATAGATAAATAACTGATCATTTTGTATTATTCTTTTAAGATGACTTGAAATTTTGATATTTTTCATTTCTAGATGAATAATAATATTGATATTTTTTCATTAGATCACTATACATTTTGATGATGTCTTTTGTGGAATAGGTCATATATTCAGTCCAACTGTCAAAACTTATTAATCATTATTTACGGGCTTCTCCTAAGAAATTTCCTCAGTTATTAAGCAGATTATTTACAGTACTTTTTAACATTTTTAAGACCTTACTGCTGCTTTCCCTTAATTGAATTTTCGAATGAGAAAATAAGTGGGAGAAACACTATATTATCCTTCGGGGTTACTCTACCAGTTAACGGACTGAAGAATGGGTGGCAACAGATCAGCTCTGGCACTTCCCCTAGAAGTGTGCTGCCGGCTTAATCATGCTTGTCCTCTGGCGACCCCTGGCACGCAGAGTGCTGATCTGTGTTGAGTCTGATCAGCAGAGCGAAGGCCGAGCTTCATGAGAGGGTTGCGCCTCTCTACAGCTTTCGCCAACCAAGGCTACTAACTGAGGTAACTCGTGAGCACCTGCCGTCTGCCTGTTATGGAGATCCTGATTATTTAGGAGATATTTATGCACTTGTAGTACAAAGCACCAAGTGACGACCCTAAAATCTCCGTAACTTAGAATGTCGGATCATAACTAAAACCCATGACAAAGCAAAGCTCCCTCATAGGTAAGGCCCAGCAAATGCTGGCCTAGGCCTATCTAGAGGCCAGAGACAGAGGAAAATCCTCTGTATAACTGCCCTCGTAGACGCACTCTGCATCTCTGGGCATAGACGTCGCCGTCTGCTCCACAGAACAGACAGTCTCACATCATCATCATCGCCCCCATATGTGCAAAGCACACATGGTTGCACCTTCTTATACCCTAGGTTTGGGACTCCGCAAAGCGACGCGCCCATCAAGTATTGGCTCAGCGTCTCCGCTTCTCCAGGAACCACCACGAGGAGGTTACTCTCTAGGACGATTCAGGCATAGCCCTTAAATCAAATCAAAAATGTTCGAACTCAATAAAAATGAGACAAGATCTATCCTAGATAGTGTAAAATATAAATGAGTAGTCAACTGTTTGTAAGGGAATTAGTGTTATCACTGTTTGCAATTCATTATGGCCATGCTAATTTGTTAACTTTTGGATGAAGCACTTGAAACTACCTTTCTTATTATTTCTAGTTGAAAAAACTCCCGTATGACATTTTTATTTTTTTAAGAGTGCCATAGAGAGTTTATTGAAAAAAAATAAAAAAATATATTTACAGCCCTAAAAATAACTCATGTATTTTTGCAAATCATTTGATAATGAAACCTCATATTGGTTTTTCAGATATATGACAAGAAACTTCCTCCATAACTACAAAGGCCCTTTCAGTGCAAATGTTACTCCTTTGTACTTTAGGAACGGGAGATTGCTAATTAGATCAATGTCACTCAAAACAGGCTTAAGCTTTGCTGTAATTTGTCTTGCAGAATTATTTAAGCTCTATATCTGATCGGAAAACCAAATTTCGAACCACTTTTTAACTAAGTTTACGGCAACAACTATCGCATGTAATTTTGCTTTTTGAGTCCTACTTCTGACTTAGCCAATAGCTGATATTTTTCAACAAAATCAACGCTTTCCTGCGGTGAAGATGTTGAATCGTATGAAACCAATACGTGCAGACATAGGTAATCTAATTCGTTTTGAAGGATGAAGTGAAACCTGTTTGTATGTGGTAGATCAATTTTGCGGAAAAATCAATTTACTTTTGACATAGACTTTAACTTCACTACTAAGTCATCTTCATTTTCAAAAACAAAAGGCTAGGAAATTGATTTCTCCCATCTTTGAACCAATTTCCTATCTTCCGTATAACAGGTTTCAGCATGATACCAGCAGGGCCTAATATTAACTATTCCATGGCAATAAAAATGAAGTATATATTTCGAGACTGTCTTCACCAGCAAGGGCATTCTACATCCAATGAGTGTTCTCATTGTCAATCTTCAGTCGTGTTTTGATAGATTTATAAAAATTTCAAAACGTTTTTTTTCAATTTTTTGGAATGTTTCCAATGATACTGCTATAATCGTTGACCATGATCTATATAGAGTTTCAAATAGACTACACCTAGGTATTTCATTTCTTGAGAAATTTTTTGCACTCAAGATTTATCTTAGAGTAAACAATGAACACATATTATAGATGTAGTAGAATATTAACTGTGCAAACCCGACCCATTTTTTGGAAAAACGTGCATAATCCACTCCGGTTCCTAAGAATATGACCCAACTCACTATCAAAACGTGGCCCATCTCAACCCAACGGGTGAATGGACGCAACATATTTGAAGATCTGGCTTAGAAATAGAATTGTAATTAGGAGTCAAAGTTATGATATATCATAACGATAGCAAATTAAATAACAGTGGATTATCTGATAAGGGCCCCTAGTGCTTCATAGCAAGTGTGTAAAGGAGAAGGTTTCTGTTATTGAGATATAAAATAATGTCTGATTTAGAGGTTTCAGGCAAACGTTCAAGTCATAAAGCCATTGCCGAGATGAAATTCTAAAAAATGGGAATTGTCGTAACCACTAGAAAAAAAATACATGTAACTTTTATGAGATAATGAATATTCAAACATAAGCGTTTAACTTTGACTTTATCAGTAGTAAGGAATAGAAGGACATAAAATTAAGACTTATTGTCAGTACAATACAATAAAATGCAGTAAATCGATTCTGATGGAAGTTAGCGATTAATACTTAATTTCAAGGAGTAGGTAACCAATATATTTTTGCATTAAGGCATTACTGATTAAGGCTTTTATAATTTTAGGGTTATTCAATTTTAGATACTCACTTTCCATACACTGTATCACCAACTAACAACTCGGGAGAGCGATACCATCTTGTTGCTACGTAATCTGTGCAGACTTCTCCTGGTACTGCAAGAGTTCTTGCAAAACCAAAATCACACAATTTGACTACGTCCTCTTGTGATACAAGAATATTCTCTGGTTTTATATCTCGATGAATGATCTAAATAATTCCATGAAAATTTTCAATTGAAAGCTGTTTCTTTGCTTATTTTGATATTGTCTTGTTTTTACATTTATTTAAATAATTTATACGTGGTAGATAACAAGAAGAATTGTGTTCATCATACATCGTGAAATGTGTCATGTACATAATGACGGTAATAATCGCATTTGGAGTAATGAAAATGTATAAACCGCTCGATTACTTTTGTGCAATTAACTTAAGCACACTTATTGACAAGTGAGGTGAAATGATTGTCACCAATTATTGTTTTATAACGCATCAAATACGATGCATTTCTAAGCGTTAAGTCTAGACTGGCACGATGAAATGCCAGGAAGTCTATTGATGTTAGTGGAAATGACATTCTATAATACCTTTATAATAACACTTAAGATAATGAGCAGAAGTGATTATTTAGTATTTTATAGAGAAATTAGGTGATAAAATCTAAATTTTCTATTTTTTACAAAATTACTCAGTTCAATTTAAATTTTCAAAATAGAGCTTACAAAATCCATAAGCTCCAGTTATCATACTTAAGAAATATCAAAGAGCCTTGGCAATAAGGTTGCATTTTTACCCAAGGTATATTTTTTCCATATTGCAATCTAATTGTCTTTTAATTTTTTGATGAGACATTTGGTCGTCATCTCATCTCAGTTTTAAAAAATTCTCTGTCAATATTGTTGCTAAGCAGGGTCTTTGAGTTTTTACATTTCGAGTAGGAGCTCGAGTATTTTTTGAAGGAAATTCCAAGTTCGATCGAGTTTTTTTAGAGTTAAATACAATGTATTTTACAATAATTCCTAGTTTTGTATGCTAAAAAATAATTATTTACGATATATAAAGAAACTGAAATTTAAAATAATTCAAATTTTTTTTGTATTTTCGTGTGGATTTTTGATCGAGTTCGATTATTAATGAATTCTCTTCAGAGTTTTTCTGATCTAGTTTTGTGAGCTCATTCGAGTTTCAGTTCTTAACATTTCGAGTACTCAAAAACCCTGGAACAAAAATGTAACGTACATTTCAAAGATATTTTGTTAAATCATTATACTAATTGGACAACAACATATTATTAGGGTTTTCGACAATAATTTAGTCATCTTCAGAAATTATAAAATTTGTGGGAAATTGATATAAATTTTACAATGTGTTGCAATAATTAATTAGTACATCTAAGATTCGTACAACAGGCAGATTGATCTTATGTTCTTTTTCTATTATATAATATTGACTTTTCATAACTTTTTGTTAGCAAGTATGTATTATGAAGTGTAAAAATTTACATAAAAAGTTCAGGCCCGTGGCTTGCATTTGAAGTTTAGGGGGCCATGGCCCCGCAAAGTTTAATAAATGAATCATAGTTTTACTCATATGAGATAGTTTCACCCTTTTTCATTGAATTTTTTTAATAGAATTGCATTAGTATTATGTATATTTCAACTAAAAGATATTCACTCTAACTTAGTTACAGAATATTAGAATTAATACAACTATGAAGTTTTGTATCCAGGATGCCAAAAGGAAGGGGGGCACAGTGGCCCAACAAGCCCTTCCCTAGCCACGGCCCTGAAAAAGTTGTTTCTAATATTTTAGAGGGATCCACGAACTGTCAAAATTTGTTGAACTTCCAGTTAGTGATATTTTCTGCTCAGGAATTGCATAAAATTCATTTCCTATAGTAGTTCAAAGGTTTGAAAGATAGACTTTTTCTTTAACATTTCCCATTAATTTCAATAATTATTTATGTAAGGTGACAGTCCTGCCTACTCTGGCCTGCACATTAAATTAGTAATCCTTTTATCAAAATAATTTTTTATTTGATTGTTCAATACTTAACAGATTAATTAATTAAAATAAAAGTTACTCAGGTTTAAGAAACAAATTTAAAATTACGCCAAATTTTAAAAATGACACTTGGTCTATTGTAATATTAACCTATGTGCAAACGTTGCATGCAGGATAATTATATAATTATGAGGGAAACTTGCAAAGCAATTGGGTAGGATGAAATAATTGTAGAGCAAAAATTTTGGACATTTTTGGCGGCATTATATTTGTTGAGGGTGATACCTTATGATCAACTACTCAAATGTTAGCAAACGTTGCATTTATTAATCCTCGGCAACTGCACTAATTGTCTTGCTGCTCTAATTGAATTAATATTTCAATTTAGAGGACACAGCATTGTATCTATCGAATTTTTACATGGCGCTGTATAACCGCTTTCTGATGCAATCATATGCTTCGTTTGAATTCATGTTATTGCATAGCAATGTGACATGAGATTAAAAATTCAATATTTACATGGATCTGACTTTTTACATGGTTGGACATTTCAATATTCTTTTTGCTTTTTGAAATTTATACCGTGTCTCTATATACTAATTTTTAGGACTTTTTTCAAAAATATCTTCGCTATTTGAAGTTCCTTGGTTGACGCAAAGATTTTGTGCTTCTAGGATTAGTTGCACATGCACAATCCATGCAGAATCAAAAGCATGTGTGATTTTTTAAAACCCATAAAGAAAGAACAAAATTATAAATAATTCAGCAATATAAGATACACAATTCAGATAATGGATTGCAATTTAGTAACTGGAAATTTACTTGAATGTGTCATTAACAATAGAAAAGCGAGCACTCCTTGAGAATATATTACATCTGATGTTTCAAATGCAGAAATGATTGAATAGAAACCAAATTTCTACAAATAGCCAATTTAACGAGATTATCAACATAATTGGAAGTATATGTACCTGCTAATGTTTTTGTTGAATGAGTAATCAAGCAAACAAAAAAGGTTTGTAGGTCATTTTGACCTATCGTTGCGCTTCTAGTGTTAAAATCCCAAAATACCTAGTCACAGTAAAATTTCAAAACAAATATTTCGGATTATTTAAATACGCTTACAGATGTTTTGATCTTGATTTCTATTAATGAGGCAATACCAAATTTTCAATCATATTATAATGTGGTAGGTTTTTAATGAGTTCTTAGGAATTTTAGCATAAAATAATGAGTTGCTTTAGAATGAGGACTGACCTCATGCTGAAATTTGAAAGAGCTTTTTTGAGACATTTAAAACTAAAATGTCTGAGTGGCCAAATTTGATCACTTTGCGCATCTTAAATGCATTTTTAATGCCCCATGTAATGAGAATTTAAATCGAAAACAGGCTATTTTGTTCTTCTGATACTTTTCTATCATTCGCTTTCGTTTTCGTTAGTTTTACTTGAATGGGTCAATTTTGACAACTGCATGAAGATACAGAATCGTCAGGTTTTCTAGTATTAATGTATATCTCAATTGTAATAAAGATTTTTATAAAGTCACCGTTGAAGTATCAGTAAATAATGTATTTGTGTAGATAAAGGGACTCCTGATATAAACATAAAAGAAGATGTTGTTGCCTAGGTTTGATTGTCATATTTCTAGCTGCTATAGCACATTTTCAAACTATTTTATCTATCTGGTGCTTCTCTAACATTTAACCAACACAAACGTTGTAGCAATTATATATAAATTATTGTCAGCACACACTTAGGCAATGCTGTGCTAAGTTTGCTATTTCTTCAAATACAATCTACCTCTTACAGGGTCTAATTAATAGAAATAACTAGTAGCTACAAATAGCTTTTCCTAGAGTGCAATTTATGTGGAATTTTAAAATAATATAAACATGACTAATGTGGATGGGATATTTTCTAACCAGTTAGGACTATGCATTTACTAGAGCTCTGCGGTTAAGTTAATAAATTTTACAAGTTAGGGCGATTGCGGTTATCACAAAAATTGGCTATGATTTTCTAATATTCTCTCCTAATTGTAGGGTACGCCGTTCTACAGCAAGTTTATCACCAAAGATATTCTTGTTGAATTTTTTTTAATTTGATTATATTGTTTTGAGTTCTAAAAAATCTAGGGTGGCTGTGGGCGGTTAGCATTGTTAATTGTGCAATTGGATTCTCTGAATTACATATAAGTGTTCTCAAGCTTAATCTCTCTAGACTGTTTTCAAATTGAATAATTTTGGGTCAAAAAATATTCTTACTAGCTGTATTATTTTAAACATTGAGATTCTAGCTAAACAAGCAGAACAACCGTAAATTCCATCAAATCAAAATTGAATGCAAAAAAGATGTGAAGTTACTGATAAAAAAGGATTACAACAAGAAATTTAGAACTTTATGAAATAATTTATCTAACTGCAATGAACTCTACAAATAACAATGCGAATTGCAACGTGCATCATTTTCAACCAATTTTCATAGCTTTTGCAAAAGGCTTGCAATATTGTAGTTCTATAATTTGAATGTAGATTAGGACTAAAATTACAGCAAGCAGAAATCATTATATCATTGCAATCAATACATTTTAAAATAAAATACATTATTGCTTAACTTGGTTTTAACCTCATTAACAGGCTCTCAAATTATAACTGGATACAACCCAACCGAACTTGATCGAGCACTAGTATTTACTGATGATTTTTCAATTGTAAGATTTCGGTCATCTTTTTAATCTTTGGATTGCGATTGTATTCAAATTTTTCTCCCACGTGTTCAATGCTTCACAGCACTTTTGTGCATATCTTCCGGTCAAATTGCCTTCATTCTAGTTTTTGATAAAACCATTTCCGTCCATTTCTTATATTCTACCTCACGAACTTTGAGATTCCCTGATCCTTCTGATATTCTTTGTTAATTGCAACATTAATGAAGGCAATGAATGAATATTTATGTAGCTTGCAACTATTAGAACTGAAGTATACACCTCAAAAGAAATTTTGAAATTCTATTTATAATAGCTTAAAATGTATAGGTATTTAAAATGCTAAGCATTGTTTTTGGACACCCTGTAGTACATTCTTGTATATAATGTTAATAATCTATATAAATTAATGTCCATTCAACACATAAAAAAAATTGTGAATGATGATTTATGCTTCTTACAGATAAAATAATGGTTTTCATTAAATTTTTATCAACTATAAAACTTTAATAATCACATTAATTTCGGTGATTTTGCAATTTATGGAACTCAAATATTTCAAAGTATATGTACAGGGGGCTTGGCATGTCTGATATCACAACCTTCATTCTTACCAACCAATTTTTGTGCTTCTCCAAATTTTAAGAAGGGTAGAAAAGAGATTTGCATTTTACAGTTATAACTACCTAGTTATAACTGACTTTTTCATTGTCTCTGGAAATTCGTTTTCAACTATACATTGATTATATGCAAATGGTAGATAGTCGAAAAAATATATGAAAAAATTTCTTAATAATGAAATATGGTAAATAATTGGAACTTGAAGATTTATTAAAGTCTACATTTTGTACAATAGTTTCTAATTCTCTTAAAGTAGATACCTAAATTGAAACGTCCACTTACAACTTGATTGCCTAATTTCTCATAGAAAAGCTTAGAAAAATTGAAGTTACCAAAACTGGAATTCCGTAAAAAATAGGCAAATATATTTTGAAAATGTGATTATAGAAACGAATAAATTATCTCGATAAAGATATAATTTCACTTATAGTATAGTGACGATTAGTGGCAATTTTAATGTACTTGCCTAGCTGTAAGTAGGCACATTTAGAAGTAAGTGAATCATGCATGAAAACGATCATTTGAAATCAGACACCTAATGCCAAATTGTCAAAATAACACTTTTGTAAATGAATTTAAGCATTGCTTTAGTATTGAATTTCAAAAACTTAATTCAGTTATAATAAAATATGCTCGCATAGACCAAAGATTTCCTAGATTTCGCATTAATTACTGTATTTGGGAGTATATCCCAAAGGAATCAAAATGCATTCAATAGAATGGATATTGATAATTTTCACCCACTTGAATGTTCTTAAATCCAAAGTTGAAACAGATATTTGAAGCACACACAACAATATTCTTGTATATTTTCTTCTAATTTTAAGTCAATAGCGTCAAAAGTATCTCTTTTGCAAGATATTGATATTTTTTTGCCCATCAGGCGACTAACAACAGCCTCAGTGGTGTCATAATTGCGAAATATGTTAATCGTTTAATTTAATAATTCCATTTCATCAGTTTTTGTTTTATTGTCCAGAAGATTGCCTATCCACCCAAGGATGTTGTCCCCCTAAGACCTTCTGGAAATATTGGCTTGTAAGTAAACGGCCATATTGGAGGAAAATTTGGAGTGACGCTTAATTTCCCATAGTACAAAGTGCTGAAAAAATACTTCTTGTGCTAAATGGAACAAAGTTTTATATAATATGTAGATAGTTGACATAAATTAATACTATTCCACAATTTTTTAGGAATTTATTGGGGATAACTATATTATGGGAAACCGCTTCATTTGTAAAGGCGCAAGACTTGTACATAGCAATATATAAATGAATATAATAACACTAAAACTACAAACATTGTATGCTCGTATACAAAATATATTAAGGGTGATTCCCTAAAGAGCGCAATTTATCAATAAGTGAAGGATGGGGAAAAACACAACTCCATGACTTATAAGAAAATAACCCTTGAAATTGTAAAGAGCATTCATAATACAAGTAGTGCTAACAGTAAAAGCAAATGTATATTATCACTTACATTTCGTTGATGGCAGAATTCCGTGCCTTTTAGCACTTGCCACAAAATTTTCTTACTGCGCATTTCGCCAAGACCCTTGGGATTTCTGACAAGATCATCTAGTACAGTATGATCAACAAACTCAAAAACAAGAAAAAGTCTTTTCTTCTTGCGAAAGACTTCAAGTAAATTGACCAAATGATCGTTTTGAAGACTCTAAAAGAAAAGGTAGCTACGAGCCTAATTTAATATTAGAAATAGAAAAATATATCGGCATATATATAGCCACAAATTTAGTGGTCTATAATATTAAAATGGTTCTAATATGCACAACATAGCCGGATGTTGACCTAAAAAGCATGACAAGTCCATCTTAATGAGCTTTATTTCTGTGATCACAATAAATTCTTTTTAAGTGTTTGAATACTAAATTGCGCATTACAATTTGGCCTAGCCACGACTATAACAATAACAAACGAAAGAATGGTGATAGCTTAAAAAGATAAGAAAACAGATATATAATAAGCTTTTCAAATTTTGCATAATATTTAAACGAGGGTTTTATGACATAACCTCAGACTGCGGGTATATGACATCATTTAGAAGCGACTCTAAGCTTAGGCACACAGTATACCTCAAATCTCTTAATTCAGTAATTTAAAAGTTTTAGCAATTTTTTCGATGTTCTAAATATAGTGGCACTCGGACTTGCTTAATTTTGCTTAACTTAAAATTGAAGTTTTATTTTTATTAATATATTTATTTCAGCGTTTTTTTCAGTTTATGATCTGAAACTCAGTTTATTCTTTTTAGCATAAATTATAGTAAGCATTCATGTAAATCTCACTCAAAAAAGAGTCAGAGCAAATTTTATTGCGCAATATATGTATACAAAATCTACAAACTAACACATGACAAAAAAAAGCATGAACAAATAACTACAAATTAATATGTACAATATATTATAATATAATCAATGTTTGAGTGAGTGTTTGTGTAGGTGCTCAATGTTGGATGTTTCAAATGCATGAAGTGTATTACCGTCCCCTAATGTATACTGTTTTCTTAGAAGAAATTGTTTCAATTTTTTTCTAAACTTTTTATTGTTTTCTTCTATTCGCGTTTTATAATCTAAATTATTCCACAATTTTATTGATATATGATGAAAGCCATTATAATTTTTATCTAAACTCAAAAATTTTTGCGATCGCTCATTTAATTTAATACAGTCATTAAGGAAAAGGAGAGATGTTTGTAGAGATTTGAATTTAAATAAGATAGATAGCATATACAGATGAATTTGGTATAATGGAGATAATATTTTATATTTATTACGATATACTGATGCTTCGACATGCTTTTGTGCAAAGTTTAGAGTTTTTATACACCAATTAAATGTGTTTGATAGAAGCATACGATGTTTCGAATTTAGGTTAGTTAAAAGAAAAGAACACTATTGAAAATGAGACAAACAGAAAGCATGTATCAGTTGTTTATGATAATTGCTTGATGTTACATTGCGTAAGTGATAAAGATATCTAATGCCTGCAGTCATTTTTTGAATCTTATTCAGAAGAAATTTTTCAAATGTTAATTCATTATCTATCTCCACTCCTAAATAGCTGACTGATTCACTTTGCTTTATTGACTCATTATTTATCTATAGTTCTATGTCATTTATTAGATTTCTTTGTGCCTTCGGTGATAAAATTATAAATGGAATTTTTTCAATATTGAGTTTCAGTTGATTATTTGTAAAATAATTGTTTTATTTTTTTATATCTGTTTGGAGGTTGTAGCATATGTCGTCGGCATATTGGTAAATGTCGCTGTGTTTAACATGTT
Source organism: Hofstenia miamia (assembly GCA_900660155.1). Lineage (NCBI taxonomy): Eukaryota > Metazoa > Xenacoelomorpha > Acoela > Hofsteniidae > Hofstenia > Hofstenia miamia. Next base: position 445,498 of record CABFPE010000248.1, read on the forward strand.
TTATTATATCATTTACAAAAATTGCAAATAAAATAGAGCCAAGTACAGTACCTTGGGGCACTCCACGCGCAGTCGTAACATAACTTGATTTTTTATTGTTTAATATTACACGCTGCTGTCCATTTTTTAAGAAGTTCATGATTAAATTAATTGAGTTAACACCAAAATTATAATTTATAAGCTTGTCCTGCAAGATATCGAAATTCATTGAATTGANATTGATTAAATGCGACTAACAATTGTTCTCCAAAAATAAGAAAAAAACGTTTAATAATAAAAAATGGGAGATTATAAGAAGCGGTTGATTTGTTGGTATCAAGTTTCTTAACAATGTTTTCTAATTCATTGATTGTAGCAAGTCTAAAGGNAAATTTTTCAAATGTTAATTCATTATCTATCTCCACTCCTAAATAGCTGACTGATTCACTTTGCTTTATTGACTCATTATTTATCTATAGTTCTATGTCATTTATTAGATTTCTTTGTGCCTTCGGTGAAAAAATTATAAATGGAATTTTTTCAATATTGAGTTTCAGTTGATTATTTGTAAAATAATTGTTTTATTAATTTTTATATCTGTTTGGAGGTTGTAGCATGTGTCGTCGGCATATTGGTAAATGTCGCTGTGTTTAACATGTTTTATTATATCATTTACAAAAATTGCAAATAAAATAGAGCCAAGTACAATACCTTGGGGCACCCCACGCGCAGTTGTAACATAACTTGATTTTTTATTGTTTAATATTACACGCTGCTGTCCATTTTTTAAGAAGTTCATGATTAAATTAATTGAGTTAACACCAAAATTATAATTTATAAGCTTGTCCTGCAAGATATCGAAATTCATTGAATTGAATGCCTTACTTAAATCTAGTAATGCTACACAACTGCAGTTATTATGAGATATATTAGACCTAATTTGTTGAGTGATCGATAAAATTGCGTCCTGGGTGCTATGCCCAGCACGAAAACCAAATTGCTTACACAACTGCAGTTTTCAGATTTTAGGAATGCGTTTATTTGAATATTCAACAGTTTTTCAAAAAGTTTGCTAAAAGGATGTGTAATACAAATGGGTCTATAATTTTTTGCGTTTAGTTTGTCACCTTTTTTATATATAGGAGTTATATCCGATTTTTTTAGTAAGTCTGGAAATTCACAATCAATAATACATTGATTAAATGCGACTAATAATTGTTCTCCAAAAATAGGAAAAAAACGTTTAATAATAAAAAATGGGAGATTATAAGAAGCGGTTGATTTGTTGGTATCAAGTTTTTTAACAATGTTTTCTAATTCATTGATTGTAGCAAGTCTAAAGGAAAATTGTTTTGATTGTTTGAGATTATCAGAATTTTGTTTTTTCTTATAAGGTGGGAAATTGAAATTTCCAAGTTCTTTGAATGTTGAATTTAAATGATTTAGTATTTGAGTTTTGTCTGTAACGGTAGTATTATTGATGTTTAATTCATTTATTTCGGATGAAAGACCTTTAGATTTTCCCATAAATTTATGGATGTATCGCCATTTTTCTCGAGTAGAATTTAATTGATTAAAGAATTTTTGCCGAGCTTTAGTTAAATTTTTTGTTCTTAATTGCTTAATTACTTTCTTTGATTTTTCGTAATTGGTCCAATTAGTCTTTGTCGGCTCGGATTTCGCAAGATCAAATAATTCTCGTTTAATTGATACTAGTTCATGGACTTGATTATCGTCGGTGTTTGAAAAAGGAAATTTAATTGCTTTAATCTTAACCCGTCGCTTCTTAATTGGGGCAACAGTGTTTAATGCTTTGTAGATTTCTTTTGCAATGTAATTAATTTGGTGCAGCCCACTTAACTAGACCCCTTAGCACAAGCATGGCCAGACTTGTCAACGAGCCGAATCTTCAAACGAGCCGAGCCGAGGTAAGCACTGCATTGGATATACAACGAGCCTTTATTAAAGCAAAGCAAATTTATAGTTCTACAAGTTAATTTGATTATGCAGATATTTCTTATTTATTCATTCACTATACCGAGCCGAACCAAGCCTAAAAATTTCAGCTCGTTGACAAGTATATCACGTAAATAGTGTGCTTATATGTGATTTTCAGCTATGTCCGTACTCACAAAGGCGGGGGAAAGTTGCAAATTTTTTGCTCTATCAGACGTAGTCTCACTAAATTAAACTCTAGTTCCAATCTCATTAACTGGTTAACCCCTTGGTACTACTACACAATTGATTTCAAAATTTCCGTAAGCTAGAAAATTGTCTGTTCTTTCTTATTCGACTTTAATTCGTGACCTGGTGCTGCCTTGTCTAGGCGCGATAGCCTGACTTTACGCAAGGCGCGCCTGAACAAGACTCATACATTTTTGGTTAGTAAACAAAATATATTAGGTTAGTTTTTGTTCCCATGATCATTAAACCACCTCCTTACCTGCACACTAGGTATGAAGCGAATTTGAATATTTTTAGAAAATGACATGCTGGGGCGCAAACCCCCTGGATGTGTCCATGTAAAAAGCTTTCAATATTTTTTAACAGGCTCGAATAAAATTGCTACAAAATGTGGACAAATCAACTTGTTACGCAAAAGCAACGCAAGTCGAAGCAGTGTTAAAACGCGGCCTATAATACAATCTACTTAAACTAAGATAATTAAGCTTTGCATGACCAAATTAGCAAATATTCATTGTATGTTCGGCCAGTTTTTTGTATTCATTTACTCAACAGACGTTCGTAATCATGTAGCTTTTCCCGTTTAAATTCTACAATAATCTTTGAGTTTCAAAAAATTCTATTCTTTTCAAAGTGTAGTTAATAGGAATCAACTATTAATTGACAAAATGACCGTATACAACATCGTGCTCTTCTTTGGGTCTACTCTTCAAATTCCTCATTTGAAATTCTTCTCTTTCAAGCCAAGCTTCTTCCAATAAATCTTTGCTTAAAATATCTTGATCATATTTTTCTTAACAAATTACTTATTGGAAGCTTTAACCTTTAATTCTCGTTCATCCAAATATCTATCTTTTAAATCTCCTTTAATTCATAAATCAAAATATTCCCATAACTACTTTTTTCGTATCATTCATCTAGCTAATTTCATATTTCAAAATCTAGAAATTGATCTTTGGTTACGTCCTTCTAAATTTAAATCTAATATATCCTAACTTTTAAACTCTTAATCTCTGTAAATGAAATTTCTTTCCATTCTGCAATTGTCACAAAAAACCTTACTTCCTCTAATATTCTCATTATCTTGTTTAATTTTGTTTTTGTATTGTTATACCCTTTAAAAGTAAAATCCACTATTATTATTATTATTATTATTATTATTATTATTATTATTATTATTATTCTTTCTTACTTCTCACAGCTTCATGCTGGTATCCCTCTCAGCTCGGGGAACTCACCAGTTCCCAAGGAGTCTGAGAGCTTTCCTCAGGACTCTAGCTGTTCTTAACAATGCTGCCTTCTGTGCTACTGCTCCTCCCCACTTTGGTACTCCCAACTCCTCCAAGTATCTCTTATGCTTCTTACTCACTGCTCCTAGTGCTCCTACAACTACCGGGACTACTTCAACTTTCTTTAACTTCCACAGCCTCTGCTAACTCTC
>CABFPE010000248.1:466756-481140 GCA_900660155.1 Hofstenia miamia
ATATATATATATAAATCAATAAATATGAACAATTGTTCAAAGGGCACTATTCTTAGATATACTGACTCCATGAAAGTAATTGATTGGAGATGTCCAATAGTGATTGCTTTTTCAATAACAATAATATTTATAATAATATTATTATTATTATTATTTCTTAAAAAAGAAAAACTCATGTGCAAGCGAAGAAAAATGACACAAAAATATAAAATAAATGGTAATTTTTTTCAATATAGCAAACTGGTAAGCGGCTTACATCAACTCTATACATGTAATAGCTTGATAAAGGATAATTGACTGTTTTTGATAAGAATATATTGAAAGACTTCTGATATCATAATAAGAGAATACATTAAATCTAGCTTTCGAAATGAAAAGAAATCATATTGAAACAAGCTTTTTGTCCGGAATGAGATATAAAATTTGGGAATATTTCCCATTCATTGAATTTATTCCTGAGACAATGTAAACTTCAATTTCATTTATTATTAAGCAGATCCATAGATGATTGGGTAATCAATATCATTGTGTCATGGGAGTTAATGTATTCACAAACAGGATACAGTTTTTCCATCTGCCCTCGTTGTATTCTGTTCAATTATCGGTGTGTGAAATTAATTTGAAAGATTTATTGCAAAAATAGGAGAGGCTGTCTTCTCGCAATAAACAAGAGTACTTAAATATTTTACAATTTAAGAGCGAATACGGATTGCAAATTAATCCTACACTTAGTTGCATAGCAAATGATGTACATGTACAGATGTTTGTATTTAAGAAAACGCCATAAATATATAAGCACATTTTATAATGTAGGCAATCTTCAATATTGCTAAACTATCCAATATTTGAGTATAATCTGCATTTAAGGTTAACAAGAAAAATTTTGATGTGATTGTGGAAATTGCGTTGGGGGCGTTTAAGGTTGCTCATATTACAATGCTATTGTTTGTATTTCGAAGAAATAAATTTTTGTTCATTTGTACTAGTCAGCATAAACAATAATATAAAAAATTTGTTTATGTAACGTTTATATTAATGCTGAAGGTTTTAACGTAGGAGCTCTGAACCTCTCCTTTCAATTAAATTCATTTTAATATATATTATTTTCACTGTAAGTTAATTATATTCAGCCCTTCTAACCCCCCCCCATTTCCATTTGTGAACACGCTATTAGGCTATATATTCATTTGTTTATTACATTCAAGATAAGCAAAAAATATTGTTTTGTATTTCCATTTCATTATAAATTCTTAAGCAAATTGAGAAGTGTTAAAAACATCATTGCCGTGGGCATTGACTACAAAATTAGTTCGCAATGAAAACTAAGTTACATATTTAATATAAATGATATAGATACATCTGCGTATATATATATATATATATATATATATATATAGAGAGTATACATGTATAATTGATAAAAGTGTGATTGATAAGTGATAACTTGTCGTTTTTGATGACTCCTTTGAGGTGATAAGCTAACTGGTGAACATTGTGTTTATTTGAATTGTACTTACACGCAGCATTCTAATTTCCCGCATTGCAATTTTGCGAACATTGCCGTCATCTTCACTTTCTGAAAACTTCTTTACTGCAACTAATTGACTCGTTTCTCGATGCCGGCATTTCATGACCATGCCATAGCTACCTTCTCCGACAAAACCAAGATTGTCATATTTATCCATTGATGTGAAAATTTTTAATTAACCATTGCAGAGAAATGTAGTTACTTATGACAGATAAATAAATAAAAATTGTATTTCAAATTTTGAGCACTTATTTAATACAGTAAATGTGTGAATTAATCGAGAGATGGCGCTAAAAATGTTTTGCAGCAAACGCCAGCGAATGTTAAACAGCTTTATGTTCTTCATAAATCCCAATTCAACGCAATAATTAAATATTTATAAATTTTACGGCTAAATTATCTATTCATGAAATAAATTTAATATACCTTGTTTCAGAAGATTGTATTATAGTGAACACTAAAGCTGTCTTTATAAAGTTTTCAACCAACTTATAGAACATGAATGTTTAGCGCGGTTTAGCATTGACAACAATGACTTGTTGAAACCGAACATTTCAATATAAGAATTTCGTGCTCTACTATAATAAATTATGTCATTACACTTAGAATATAATGAGTAATTTGTCTTTTAGTTTATGGTCTAAGCTGTATATATGATTGTCGAAAGGTCATGCCATTAATTTTTAAAATTTCAATGAGTGACTAACGTAGATTGTAGTTGATTTAAGATTAACTCTCTATTGAAAATCGTAATATTGTATTCCACAAACTTGGAAAAGATTTGCTTTAATTAAGACAGTGTAACAAGAAATTGATTACCTTTGTTTTTAGATGTTTCTTGAATAAATCAATGCTGCTGATTTAAAAAATGTACATTATATGAACATGTGATTATCCGAAAAATGCTATAAGTAATTTTCTTACATTTGATGAGTGATTTCTAAATAATCCAGCCAATACTTGTATTAATTTGGATTTATGCTTATTAGATTGGAAATTAAAAAATACATGAAAAATTATGTCTAAACCAGATTGAGAAGTGGTTTAGTATTTCGTCCCACTGATTCTTTAAGCATATTTCAAAACATTACCTATTTTATGAAGTGAGGGCTTGCATTAGACCCAACGTGACATTCCCTCCACTAGCATTTGACTGAGAACATTCGAAAAATGTGTTTGTACAAATATAGTTATATTGCTTATATTTTTGGATTCTTTCTGTGGAATTCTTTCTGTACTTCTTATACCAAGTGTGATCTCATAACAATGTATGAAAATGCTCTATTATACGCCTTGACCAACATGCTTAAATCGAAGATTACACATATTCCATTGGGCAATTTAAGGTTTGTTAATGGAATTCATGAACGTTGCCACTAGGTCGGCCATGATTGCATCATGTCTGTCAAATAAGTTTGCATAGAGCAGATGCTTACTATATAAATATGAATATGAATAATCGAATTATGATATTTTGCATTCTCTGGAGAAAGAAATTCCTCTTTAGATATAGAAGTCTAGAAGAAATACTGCTCTTGAGTTTTGAGAAAATGAAAAGTATGACGAAAATCCAGCTTGTATTTTTTTAAGGGAATGAATCCCCCCCCCCTCTTTAATTCCCACATTCATTATTCAAACTAAAAATATGAATTCATATTCAAAAAAGCTCACCATCACATATGTTTCATTTTTATAGGCACTAATAGGACATTCACTTAGATCATTTGATCTTTGTTATTTCAAATTCAAAATTTTGCTCAATTTTGAAAATAATATCTAAATGCATGACATTTAACCTATTATTGCGTTGATTTCTTGTGCAAAATATATTTCCTATGGCAGGGAATTTTTGGATGCAATGTGATTAATGCTGTTTTTCATTATATGTTTGTTTGTGCAGCACTGACTTCCAATATGAAATTCTGAAAAATTACGCTTATCAGGTAGATTGGCCGCTTTTTTAATGTGTAAAGCTCGCCCATTAAAATAATACTTAGTAATAGAAAAAATGTTTTACTCAAATTTGTAAATATATTTAACAAATAATATATTTAATTAGCCTCGGGGAGGAATGTGCGCTTTTAGGAAGCAGATACGAGTTTCCAACATCTTCATGCAATTTTTCTATTAGAAAATTTGAAAATCATACGATTTAACACACCTATTGATGAACGTGAACCCATGCAAAATTGAAAATGTGTACTAAAGTGTATTGCTGTACTTGAAGTACGCGGAAAAATTAACTACTTTTAAAAGGCGGGGTGAACAGTAGAAAATGACTTCAGGATGGACCCAATCAAAATATTCATTCCTTATAAGCTAAGTACATCAAATGATTGGCAGTAAAATATTTCTCAAATCAACTGGTACTATAATTATTAGAGCAAACCATTTTGGAAACCTTTTGCTCCATTAGGTTTTATGCTATCGACATAGTGTAAATACCAGTTCATACACACTGAATAGTTCTATGAGAAACTTTTTTAATTTTATTATTTCACCAACTTAGACCATTTTCATTGCAAAAAATGTAGCCAATTAAAATTCGCATATTAATGAACAATTTTATTGTGTATGAATTGCTTTACATAAATATATTATCACATAAAAATGCAGGTCTTTTGGTCGTATTTGGTTAGTGTAATATGTGATTTGCATTACTCCACATGTGTGACGCATTACAAATTTGTATACTTAGATGTCTATTTTTTCATTATAGAGATATTCAAACATAGGAAGCTGACATTGTCCTCAAATCGAATCCAAATTAATAGGCCTATGCAAATAAATTAATGAAAATACTTTGAAGATTTTGAACCTCTGAATTGGATGTTACTTTTTCTGAATGGAACTTTCTCTTTCTGAATTGGATTTTACTTTTTCTTAAATAGATCTTTAAAAGGTGTAAACACAACAAGGAGTGCTTAATACAATATTAAGCACTCCTTGGACAAAGTTACTGAAGAGTGAAATACAAATGAAGACTACACGGGAAAAGGGGATATGTCACAGTCTTCCCATTTTGAGAAAATCAGAAATTAAAGTTCAAAACTCTATGGTGTGGATTTACTCTTATCTTGTTCATGGTTTTTGTCTTATACCATAACTATGTTTATTAAGGAAGGATAAACTGAATGTTTTGTGACAAAATACATTTCCTGTAGAGAATCGTAGAGGGAATTAAATGATAATATGGCTAGAATCAATAAAAAGCACCACTGTCTTAACTTCTGTAATTAAAACAATTCTCATTGAATCAAAAGACAAAGTGAAAAAACTACCTTGGCAAATGTTGTGTACAGACAAAGAAAAGAAAAAGGTTTTTACAAAATACAATATTCATGCCTCCCCCTCAGACTCTGACATCTGCTCATGCAATTCATTTGGTAAACTGTCATCATGTGGCAATGAATCATAAAAGGCATGATTTTGGGGTTCACAAAATCTTTTCAGGACCTGCAAGTCCTTAAACTTGGCCTCGCTAATGGGTAAGGGATTCGGATACTGAATTTCCATATCTGATTTAAAAACAGCCTCTGTTTTAGATAGCAAAGATTTAGCACGCTTTATGACGGACTTATGCCATTTGGCCCCTTTTCAAAGTGACGTATGCCCTTCTTAACAAGTACAGGCTTTCTTCTCCTTGCAATAAATGAGACATATGCCTTTTTTGACAAAACAGTGATATTCGGAAGACAATTGGGATCATGGTCTACATAATTGCGGCCGTAACTGAAAAAATCCCAAATTGTGACATATGCCCTTTTTCACCTGTGGTCTTCAAATGAGTTCCATTAAGGAAAAATGGCATTCTAATTAATATTCAAAGAATCCCTTAACTTGAATGCGGGTTTACTGTTTTTGAATGAAATATAATATTATAATACTTCTCGACTGTAAAGAATACGGTGCCGCTAGAACGCTGTTTACAGCGTCATAATTAGTCTTATTAAATGAACATTAACCTGTGCAAATAAGTTATCATTATTCAAATGTTGCGCATAATTTTGTAGACGTCCGCACTTTTTAGAAATAGGTTTTTGAAATTTTAGGGACACTCTTGCCACCATCTAAATAATAGCCAAAAATGTTTTTCTGCTCGTGACAAAAGAAATATACTTTATAGTCATATACACACGTTTACTCGTTGCGACAAGTCAGTTTTGTTTAATGGCTCTCGCAATCAACTATAACATTAATGTGTTTTGCTTTACATGCTCTAAAGAAGTAAAAGACAAGTACTATTTTACATGTGCCTTTTGCAATACGGTGTATCACTTCACAAAAACTGTTCTGGTTTCGTACCTTCCTAAATAGAAGTCTTGAAAAAATTAATGAATAAAACTCTCATTTTTGCCACGTGTGTTGTGATGCCAACAAAAGAGTGATTACATCAATGCTGCTACAAATTCCTTGAATATTGTTGAAGAAGTGGATTCAAATTCTGAATCCATTAAACATATCGACGAAGCAGTACGCACTTTGTTGACAGAGCAATCGAAATTTTAATGAGTTTAAAAGCCTAAACTCAAAACTTTCTGATCAAAATACATGCCAGCAAACCAGTGATGACTCATATCGCACTAGAATTCGAATTACAGGTGTTCCTGAAGCAACCGATCTCAATATGTGGGATAGAGCAAAGAAGGACATGGACACTTGCCGAAACATCATTTTATATCTCGGTTCTGACATATTTATTGTTTCGAACATGTTCATAGTAGGAAAGATACAATAAAATAGAAACCGGACTATTATACTTGAGGTGAAATCAGAATGCAACGTGGGGTGTTTGGTGGCAAGTTTTTACAACTTGACAAATTACCAAGTATAGAATTTATATATTAAACCTGACTTTAGCTCTAATGACAGAAATCTTGAGAAGCAGTTATTAAAAAAACGTTATGAATTAATCCAAGGTGGGGTATTCAAACGTAACTTAAAAATACGAAATTTAAACCTTTTTAATGAGGACGTGGAAGTACCTATTTCCAATTGACTACAGGAACGTAATACATCCACCAATTTTGTGCCAAATCTAATCTTTAGTAACGTGCAATCAATAAGGAATAAAATGGATGAACTTAGATAATTAATACAATAATAAGGCTATCAAAATCTTATCCTTCTTATGGAAACACACCTAAATTGTCAAATACCTGACAGTGTAGTGGATATACCAAACTATCGCGTATTATGTAACGATCTAACAAAAAATTCGGCAGATAAATTGGGAGGTGGGGTAATGTGTTATATCAAAGAAGATTCTTCAGCTTCAGCATATGTTTTTGAATTAAGCATCGAAGATGATGTTAATTCTACCCTGGCGGAATGTTTATGGTTTCGTTTGTTGCCACACGTCTCACCCAGAGGAGTTAGTGGCTATATCGTAGGTACGTTGCATCATGCTTTTTGGGATATAGCCCACGAATCTGGTCTTAAAAATTACTTTCGTAAACCTCTTGATTTCTTTAAATTTAAATGCCCAAATGACGTTTATCCGTTAGCTGGAGAATTTAATGAACTTAATACAGGTTTTCTGTCAAATGAGTTTCAGTTAAAGCAGCTTGCAACACCTGGTAAGAAAACCTTAGATAAGATTTTTACAAATCGCAGGGATTTGTTCTCCGATGCTTTTCCTCTGCCAAACATTGGTGCAGGCATGTTTCTGTCGGTTAACTTAGCAATACTAGAGCACTGACTATATCCAATACAGCAACAGTTTTAATGAGAAATTTTTCGGAAGCCAAAAATAACAAATTGTGCGAAAATTCTAGTTAAAACAAAATGGAACGACCTTTTCGGAAATCTCAATTTTGTTGAATGTTGAAAAAAGTTTACTGCTTATTTGCCTTGGTCAACATCAATTTTTCATAATAAAAAAATGTACAAAGATTATGTATTAATTTAACCAACCCCAGTATAAATAGGCTTAAGCTAATATCAAAATCGTCCAAAATGATGCTTTTTACACCAGTGGCGGCTCGTGCATGCAAAAGTTAGGCAAGCAAATATTTTATAAGTAACTAAAATAGTGTAAATAGACAACCATGAAAAATTCATTTATATATGAAATCCCCGAGGAGCAGAAATTTATCTGTAATATTATCATATAAATAAGATTAGTCCTGCAGTTCTTTTAATAAATCATTTTCAAGAAAAAATTGCTAATGACTTCTGTAGTTTTTTCTTCTCTTATTGGTTATTCTTGTATTTGTTTAAAATTTCTTTAAACAGAAAATAATCGTTCTCAAGATGGTGATCAAAATCCAATAGTTTGCATTAATTCAAATATTTAAAATTTTTCAGTAATGCAGTCAATAAATCGTGCATTTCAAAATATTGAATTACAATTTTGTCGATTTTTTACAATTGAAGGCATGTTGATGATAGAAAACTTAAGATAAATTAGAAAGTTTTTCAAGATTGAGAATTTTTAGACTAGAAATTTAGAACAGAAAATGGCAGCTGATGGAAATCACATTTAAACAGCTCAAAGTTTTTTTAAAATTTATTTCTATATATATGAACTTAAAATATCCACTTAATATTTGATTTTTTGAATGAATTGGTAGCACATTCGTAGAAAAAATTCGTCTTTGATTCACAATTGTTATAAATTTTCTAAATTCTTTAAAGGAAAGAATATTGTACAAGGAATCCGTGAGGTAAAAAATGTGAAAAAATTATATACCAGGTAGGAGCCTCGCTCAAATATATTTCTGTTTCTTGTACTGCTTGAATGTAAAAATGTTTCTGATTGATTTAAATAATAAATATCATGTTTACTTTTGGATGATTGTATTGAATTAAAATATTTCGCGTGGTTTTTTAGGCTACGGTTCGACTAATTGGTCACAATTGGCAATCAATACTAATTTATTACCCCAATTTTGAATTAAATATACAGAGTATGGTATTACAAATACAATGTAGATGTAGATGTAAATAGCTAGTTTATCTAAAATGGCAAAATATTAACAAATAAAAGCAAATATTACAGCAGAAATACAATTTGTAATGCAATTTTTGGGTGCTTGGCGTTGAGTTCTAAATTTCCAATTTATCCAATCCGAATTGTTCATCAGAAGGCGGACCAAATTGATTCCATCCACCTTTCTCTTAAACAGTACGTATGCAATATTCAAAACCAACGGCCAATCAAAAATTGAGCACGCTTGCAAAGTTGAAATAACATCAAACAATACACCTTTTGAGAAACAAGTGTTTGGAATTAATGCAATAGTGCGCAATGCCTATAAAACTGTCATTACCCTCTACATTAAATGTGACTTCAATCTCCTGTCTCTTTAAAGCTGGCCAATTTTTAAAATTAAGCTATTTCTCAAAATTGAAAAAAAAGTTTTTTTCAATATTTATCGATGAAAAATTGAATAGTACTACAATTTTGAAGATAGAATAGATACTGAACAAGCTATATGGTCTACTAAAAATAGCCTACTTTGTAAAACATTTCCAAATCTGAGAGGTTTTTTTATATACATCCCATTCAATGTTATAGCTACCATTTTAAAGCTGAAGACAACTTTCACCTGGTGTTGCTCTATCAAACAGTATATAGCATGCTAAGATCTGCCCTTTTTTACGATTTTATTAAAATATTGACAAATGCCTGCTTAATTATTTTAACCATTTTGGTAAATTATTGAATTGCATGAAAAGTTTGTTGTGTACATATTTTGAGGTTAATATATCAAGAAACTATAAAGATATTAGATGAGGATCATTTCGACACTATTGAAAATTCTCACTCTCGAAGTTTGTAATTGAGTATTTCATTTATTATGAGTTACATTCAAATTCTGTTTGCTTTTTAAGATGCGTAAGAAAAGCTGCTTTCAAGTGGTATTTAAAATATTTAATTTTAACAAGTGCAGGTCTCATAAAAATTTTTAATCTATAATCAGAAGGCCATGGACATGGATAGCCTCAATCTATTATCTAGGATATGGGTAAATGGGTGAAACATTAGAAACATACACTTTTTTTCTGTTAAAACTTCCAGAGAGGTGGATTAAATGAATAAATGTGATCAAAAGCATACCATAACCATCCTACTAAGATCCTATCCTAAGAACCTCAACTTCATTATGATTTGGAAACATTACTGAAATTTTACTTTTCAATGCCTATTTCAACCTTCTTGAACTCAAAATCACTATGTTCCAAAATGAATTTAACATAATTTCATTTTACTTGGCACTGGGCTGCCGTGGACTGGCAATATATACAAACAAAACAAACACAGACATGGCAAAGCCTATTATATTTGTTGTCATGTCAGTCATAAAAAAATAGATGAGCTTCTTCAAAATCTAGATTTTTTATATTTTTAAAAGCTTTCCTGCTTGGTTTATATAGTGGTTGAGAGACCTTAATTTCATTGCTACGTTTTCAAATTTAAATTATCATTGATTTTCCTCAAAATTATGAACAAATTTATTCATGTATCAGTGTAATATTTGCTGAAGACTAAAAATGTAAGAAAATATAGTTTTGCATTTAGTGTGGTCCACCCTGCACATAATGCCACACGCCGCCACTGCAGCTATGTTATCACAAAAATAAACTTAAGACCTGTTTTAGACACCCCAAATAATGTTATTAGTATTTCACAAATAATAGTTGTTTTATCTTATAAGATAATACATCGCTAGTTTGAAAGGATTGAATGCCTGCATCAACAATGTTTATTCACTTTTTCAATAATTTCATAACATTCTAAGTGTGCACATGTGTCCAATGGTTTTAGCTTTGAAATTGTATCAAAGCTTAGGAGAATTAAGCTTGCTTGAACAGCTGGTGGAATTTCAATGTAGCATCAAACAGTAATTGAATGTAAACAATTCCAAAATTACAGACATTTTTTAAACCAGGAAGTGCATAATTGTCACCTAATTCAAATACATAATTCTATGTTCCCAATATTATACTATACTTGTATTCAATCACGAATGAGTATAGATTCAACTACTTTGCCAGATGAATTGATAGTTGTTTGAAGTGCTGTATCACATCTAGTTGCCTTGTACTATAAGATTTGTTGGTGTTTTAATCATTGGTTGAATTATAACATGGCCATTTCATTTTGTTATGTAAATACAAATGAGTTCAAAGATATTCCAAACAGTACAGAATTTTTGGGATATTTGCAATTGCCTAATAGGAATTTCCTAAGCTTAAGTGCTGAAGAATTCATTGCAAATGTTAATGAAAGTTTATGTTCAAATGACATTCATATTATGTTGTGCTGTAATAACGAATTTTTGAAAAGTTTTGAAAAGTTAAAGCATCTGAAGTGTACTATGTTTAGAAAATTTCAAGGAAGGAAAAAAATTCAATTTCCAGAAAAACTTTGCAAGTTTTACATCAAGCGCTGCTATTTAGAAAGTAGTTATACATTGAACAAACAATTGATTAGGTGCAAAGCCAATTGCAATAAGTTATTTTCATTGAATGAAATGTTGCAATCTCGTGTTGATGAATTAAATGAACAAGCAGAAAATTCTAAAAACGATCACTTAGATATTGTGAAAGATTTTTCCAACAAAATGTTGGATCTAATTCTTGAAAAAGAACAAATAATTAAACTTTACGAAAATATTAAAAGCCCAGATTTACAAAATAGCTATCCAAGGGATTACTTTGCAGCTAAATCTCGATTAAAGTCACGAATGAAGTTACAAATTAAAAATAACATTTCATCAGCACTTTGGTTTTTAGAAAGTTTTGGGTTGAAAATTGCAAATGCGAAATTGATTGATAAAAATAACAATGAATTATTAATAAATTTTAATTCCATCACAAGTTATAAAGATGAAGAGCTCATTCGCAATATCTTATATTATTTAGATAAATTTTTAATTAGTGATGCTGCATACCACGAACTCTCGATGCAATGCAGTGCTTTACCACGTTCTTATCTTATCAAAAGCGAAAGAAAAAAATTAAATGATAATTTAAGGATTTTTTCATCGGATGAGAATTGTTGCTATGTGTCTTTATTGGATGAACTTAAACATTTCCTAGAGTGTAGAGTCTATAAAAACGAAGTTTGTACAAATTATATTGTAAAAATTTGCGGTGACGGCACCAAGTTAACAAGAACATCAAACTTTTTGCAATTAAGTTTTTCTATTATGCTACCTGATGAGCGATGTACATCTGTAAATGATTGCAACACTTTTGCAATTTGTCGAGGAAAAGAAGACTTTGAAACACTTCACAAATCATTTAAAGAAAGTTTTAATGAAATTAATCATTTAATTAAGGAACCTTGGGTACATGTTAATGGGCGTAAAATTTTTTTAAATGTAATTCTTTCAGGCGACATGAAGTTCTTACTATTAGTCTTAGGGCTAAATGCTGCCTCAGGAAATTATTCATGTCTCTATTGTCATGTTCATAAATCAGAACGCTATGACACAAGTTTTCCAATGGATTATTATTCACAAGAAGGTCAAGTTCGTCCAAATAACGAATCAATTGGTAATTATGGTAAAATTCGTCCTGCCTTAATAAATCTTCATGATAATTCTGTGATTATTGATGAAATTCCTTTGTTGAATAGAATTATTGAGGTAATCCTAAATGCCTTTCTTCAGTACTTATATAACCTTGACGAATACAGCAAATTAAGAGGTTTCCCTGCGGTTCATGTTAAAAATTTTGAGAATGCCGTTAATATATTTGATTAGTAAATATACATATATATATATATATATATATATAATAGATTACCATTCATTAGTAATAAAAATTTTTCAATAGCAATCTGCCACTAGTATTTCTTTAGTTTGGTTAGCTCAAGTAAAGGTCAATAAAATAATATATGTATTTAAACTTACTCAAAGTTTATATTTTAACTTGCGTAAATCCTGTAAATGTGCATATGTATATTTTGATTATTCAACTAAATTTTTTTCATTTGCGTAAAATGAAACTCAATAACAAATTTTAATATTGATGAATATTTTGTTTATTGAAGCACTTTTAGTTCATAACTTTTAGAAAAATTCTATAATTTAGTCGTTTATTTTTGCCTATTAAAATAGAAACTTTGCTTACTTTGAGGAAAATATATCTCCTCCGTGCGGTTTCGCTTTCAATTTTGTGGGGTGTTTACATTAGGAATCTATTGAAATCGTCAAATGAAATCAACATGAGGAACAGATGTAAACGCGTCAATGCGCTATTGAATTCGCTTGACGAATTCCTCAAGTTGAACCAGTGTAAACGGGGCTTAAGGCAGCTTTGTTGCTTTTGCAAATAACTTCGCAAACAATTCAGAAGGAAATCGAAATGATCAGTAGTCATTCTATAAAAATTCGCAAAACATGTTTCATCTGATAAACGCAGTTCACTTGTCAATGAACTTGTTACACCATAATAATTATCTATTTAAAATCCATTCTTTGGTCCATAATTTTTTAGATTTCTTACGATTTTGTCGTTTCTTATTGACATAAACTGCAATTAGGCATGTTGCTATAGCTCGATTCATTGTGACAGAAACAATTTACCCTCCCATTATTATTTACATAACTGATTTAAATTGCACAAGGTGCTTTCAAAACTATGTCTTTTTCCTTCAGACTGCTTCATTGTATTGGTTATAGTGAAATTTACTGGTAGATTTAGTTAATTAAAATGGCAATACATATAATTTAACTAATAAGTTGTGCGCAAATATTTTTGCTGTGAACTTTATAATTACCCAAAAAGTTGTGAGCAAAGTTGTAGGTGTGCATGCTACTTTAATCATCTAATCAATCAGTGGTTAATTGTAATTCGTTATCATTCACTTGTTATAATTCCATGTTTAAATACTCGAGTGTGGAAATAGATTCAACTCCATTCAGGTTAAATTTAACATAGCGGAATTCTTGTTAATTGCATATTAAATTTGATGTGAAAGTTATTTAAATAGAGCGATTGACCATTTATTTATCTTTTAACAAAACAATATTAATAGTAATAGGTTCATTCTGCTCCAAAATAGGGGGCTAGGCTTCGCTTTTGGGGGGGGGGCATTTCCCCTCGTAGCTACATCAGTGGTTGGATTATATTATTAACATATAAATTGTTATCTTAAAATGAAATTTTCTCAATGTCTTTTGCAGACCCTACAAACACTCTCTGCTTACCTCAGGTTGGGAACCACTGAACTAGAGCACAATTTCATTATATTAGGCAAAGTATGCCGGCAAAAATAAATATGCATGTGTGTCAATAGACACTATTGGAATACTTCAAATTTATTCATATTATACTATAGCAATTTACAAAATGTAATTTATTTCAAGTGATAAATGCCCAATTTAAAGAATCTCACTAAAATCAACTAACATTTTTTGATAAAATGTATACGTCTGATAAATTCTATAGGATGTTTTTCAAAATAATACTAAACTTTTGAAAAATTTTACATTGAATAAATTATTCAGAAATTTAAGATATCCATTAGAGGAAAATTAATACATCGATTTATAATGCCTCTAGCGGTCAAATAATGCAGTGCAAAACTAAAGCGGATGTTACACGATGGGCTTTTGACTTCATGCAAAACACTTGAGTTGATTGCACTCTGTGTATCATCTATTCCCGCGCAAGATAATTGCTTGCTCGGGGACAAACTATGAAATACAACAATGTTCTATTTCAAAGGGGACAAATGGCACAAAGCCCTCCGTGTAACAGCTTGTGCCGTGCATTTTAACTCAATTCTTACCAGCTATTTATTAAAATGAGTTGGTCGCATGAGGACGTTAATATTTTGATTATCCAAGTTGAAACATATCACGAAATATGTATATATATATATATATATATATAT